>CANIUD010000043.1:602500-840335 GCA_947470075.1 Closterium sp. Yama58-4
GTCCGCTGCCCAAACCTGCATTTCTTCGGGTGGCATGTCAGCCCCGCTTGTCTGATCGCGTCGAGGGTCGCCTTCACATCTCTCACGTGGTCCTCCTCGTTCGCGCTGAAGACAATCACGTCGTCTATGTAACAGGCGGCCGCTGGCACCCCTCTCAGCACGGTATCCATCGTCCGCTGGAACACTGCCGGGACATTCCTCGTTCTGAACGGCATCACCTTCCACTCGTACAGGCCGTCGGGCCCGTGAAACGCGGTCTTCTTACAATCTTCTTCCCGGATCAGGATCTGATTGAATCCTTGCCGCAGGTCTAGCGTCGAGAACACCACCGCACCGTGCAGCTTGTCAAATATCTCCTCTGCCGACTGCATCGGATATCTATCTGGCACAGTCACCTTATTCAGCCCCCTGTAGCCGCCGCACATTCGCTTGGCCGACACCTCTCCCGTAATGTCGGTCCGCGAGGCCACCACTGTTGCTGCCACGAACTCGCTTTCTGACCTCCTGATCAGCCCGGCCTCCAACAGCTCCGCACACTTGGCGGTGCACACCTCCACGTCGCCTGGACTCATCCTACGTTTGCGGTGGTAGACTGGCGTGTCGCTGTTGAGCGTAATCCGCATCTCTTGCACGTTGCACCTCCCTAGCTCTTGTAGGGTGAAAGCAAAGGTGTGGCGGTGCTCCTTCAGCACTTCCCGTAGCGCGGCCGCCGCCTCTGCCCCCAGCCCATCTCCTATCTCCCAGTCTGCCTCGGCTTGTCCTTCTCCTGGTCCCTTGGGCAGCGGCACGGCGTCTGCCCCTTCCCCCTGACTCGCTTGTGCCTCTACGGCCATGAAGGTCCACCCTTCCTTGATACGGGCGTTCCTCTGCGCCTCAATGCTATCCAGCTGCTGCCTTCTCCATGCTGCCTCCCGTTTGTCTTGGTAGCGCAAGCTCCCGTCCAGCTCCCTCTGGACCGCCTTCGGCTTCAGATGCATCCGGATCGTCTCCAAAATCCATGTCATGGCGTTCAGGTCCATGGCTCTCCCCAGTGCGGCACACCTCTGCGCCTCAGTCACTTCGGGATGCGCCGTGACTCCCCACTTGTGTCCCATGGCTAGCTCCCTCTCTTCCGCCGTCAGCGCCTCCCACCTACGCGTCCGCGAGTCATACACCATCCCAGGTCCTGGCAAGTTCCCTTCTATCTTGAAGCTTCTGGCGTCGGCGAACGAGACTAACGTCGGCCAAGCCCTCCTAGGCTCCCCTGGCACGTTGCACTAGTACTGCGAGGGGTGGTCTTCGGTGGTTACTGGCGCTGGAATTCGGTTCGGCCCCAGGATATCCTTGACCAGCCGTGGGTGCGGCCTCTGCATCTGCGCCAGTGAATGCCGTAGGACCGCGTCTGACACGCCATTCTGCCAGTAGCGCCTGGGGCGGTGGGACCGTGAGCCTAACTGAGCTGCATCTGCCGCTACGCCTCTCCCCAGCACCGACTGGATTTCTTCGAAGGCGAGTCTCACCGGCTCTCTCCGGTCGTCAGCCGTATCTACATTCTCCAGGACGTAGACGAACTCTCTGCCGGACTGCTGGAGCATCCTCAGCACGCCTTCCAAATCGCGGAAGGAAGCTCCCCGCGGGTCTTTCATTCCCCTCCCTTCGCCTGCCCTCGAGTACCCCTGGCACTCCCAACCCGCGACTACCAAGTCTATCGGCCCCCACTCCTCTAGCTGGGGGCGGGTGATGTCGCGCACATCGTGAATCCCGTCCTCTTCCTCCATGTGAATCGCTGAAATTGATATCTGCTGGGGATGTTCTTCGAGCAGCTTCATGGCGTGATGGTACGCCATCTTCCGTACCACCGGGTCCTTCTCCACGTGGATCCACTTTCGAACGCAGCAGCCGGCCTTCAGCGCCGCAGCTAGCCCAGTCCCTATGCCCCCAAAGAGCTCCAGAATGCGGATCGAGCCTTCGAGACACCATGTCCTGCTGACTCGGTCCCGCAGTTCTGGCGTTCGCTGCCCCGTTTCGGCCAGTTCGATCCGCTTCGTCCCTTCTTCCGCGTATTCCTGCCAGGTCCAGTCATCCAACTCCTTGGACAAGTCGGCTTCTTCCGCTCGGTACGCTTCCCTCGGCTCCTTAACAAAGCGGACCGGCAGGGTCCCTACGGAGCTCTCTGGGTCCCAGTACTGCACCCAATAGAGCATCTTCTCCTGCCACGTGCATATGGTTGCCCCCACCTTGTACAGCAGTTCCATGCCCACCAGGACGTCATAATCCTCCGACTGAGAAATCCCACACTTCAGCCGAATGCAGCACTCCTTGTCTGTACCCGGCAACAGCATGACTTCTTCGGGCCTCTTCGTGCTGGGCATCCATTTAGGGTCCCCCCCTTCTGCGGTCATCAGCAGGATCCCCCGCTCTATCTGCATCTCCGGAAGGTCCAGCCGGAGTTGCTTGGCCAGCCCCTTTCCTAATATGACGTGATAGGCGCCTGTGTCTATGATCCCTTGCCGAACAGGCAGGCCCCCTACCGTCAAACTCCCCTTTTCAGCTATCAACATCGACGCCTGGCACACCATCCGCTCGTTCGGGTGCCTCCGCATGTCGTTGCTCGCAGATCCTTCCCTCCTCGCTGGCGCACTTTCTCGCCGAGTTGTGGTACTGGACTCCCCCATGAACCCGTACTCCCGCACCAACTCGTCCTCGGGCAGCTCGTCTTCGGCCACTTCTTCAATGGCCAGCATGGCTTGGCTCCTGCCTCCCGGCTTTGGCATTCGTTCAAGCCGTGACTGTAGCTTCCGAATCTCCTCCTGGAGGTCCTCTCGGGATTGCGACTCTGCCCCCGGCTTCCGCTGATAACACTCGCTCGGCCGATGCCCCTTCTTTCCGCAGCGTTCACACTCGGGTAGGCTCGGGCAGTCCCTTCTTAAATATCCAGCTTCGCCGCATGCGTGGCACCTCCGCGGGTCTCTCCGGTCCGGGATACCTCCTTCCGGCTCCGGTAAAGCCGCTGCTGCCCAGCTCGACCGGTCTTTCGCCTTCGCCGGCCCGTCGTCTAGTTCTAGCAGCCGATGTGCTTGCTCGGTCCGCTTAGCCATGCCGTATACTTCCTTCAGCGTGGCATCCGCTCCGATTCCGTACACCGCCGTCCGGACGACTGGCTGCAGCTCGTCGTCTAGGCCACGTACGAACTTCGACACCAGCAGACGTTCTTCATGTTTCTCCAGATCTTCCGCCAACTCCACTAAACGATTATAATACGCCAGCAGGGATTCCTCCTTCCGGCGGAAGTCCCGGAACTCCTCCAGTCGCGCCTTCGTCTACCCCACGAACTCTTGCCGCAGCAGTTGTATGAACCTCTCGGTCGGATCTCGGATTAGCCCCTACGCGAGTTCGTCCAACACTTCGCTCCTCACCATGCGGTAGAACGTTTCTGCTTCGCCGGCCAACGTAACCACAAGCTTGCGGAAGAACTCGTTCGGGTCGAACCCGTCGCGCTCCCAGCAGTATTGCGCGGTTTCTAGCTGCATAAGATAATTCTTCAAGGACGGCCTGACTCCCGGGATCCCCGTGTAGCGGTCGGCCACTTCTATCTTGGGTAGTGCCGACGCCCTCCACCGCGCGCCAGGCCCGGGGCTCTCCCTTTCATCCCGCAATGCCTCCAGAGCGGGCTGGCACGCGATCAATTCCCTCGGCGCCACCATACTTGACTCGGCTCGGCGATCTGGAGTTCCCCCTATCTGTGGCTGGCTCTGGTCGTTCGCTCGCATGCCAGGCATGCGTGCCGTCGACTCCCGGTCGATTCTCGCGTTCCAACGTGCCTGCGCCGCTCGCACCCAGGTAGCCTCTGGGGGTACTGTCCCTGGGTCGGAGGTGGGCGCTCGCTTGCCTTCTTCTCCTCTCTTAGTGCCGTCGCGTTCCCGTTGATGAGGCGTCCGGTAACAGGGTGATTCGCTACGATGCGATGCGGGTTTGCTTCGATCTGCCGACAAAATACGGTTCGCATGTGCCCTCCATCCCGGCGTAGCTTGTGTCGTCTCCATCGTTCGTCTCTGGTAGCTAAAACCGGATCGAAGCAGCACGTCATCGTTCATCCTTGCTTGTATGTAATGGGTATTGGCTAGGATACTCTCGTCACTCACTGCATAACTCGGCTGGAACCTGCTTGAACTGGCTTCTCTAGCTAGGGTTTGGAAAGATGCTTAGCTAATTGAGAAAACATACAAGCAAGCAAAGGCCGAATGGCTCTCTGCGCATTTAAGTAACATTCTTGGCATTACCGTTGCCTCTTGACTGAACCTACGTTCGGTTTTCCCGCTACGAGGGGCGTTGCCCTTTTGGTCCTTCCCGCCGACCTTTTATGCTCACTACAAGCTATTGCTACACCACCTTGTCACACAATTATATCAAGGTTCCTTATGCTTATCTAATTGCTGTTGCCTTGATTAATTGTGTGACAGAGTTTGGATGGTAGGTGAGACAGGTTCAAGTTGCGCGTGTCGAGAAGCACCTGATCTCCGACTGCTACTGAGTGATCTCGTCGTTGGCGATCGGCATACTGCTTCTGGGAGTTCTGCATCATGGTGAGACGTCGCTGAGTCTTCTCCCATAGCTGCTGCATGGTGGTGACGAAGTCGTGTGCGGCTTGGACGTGTGCCGGTGTGGTTGGTTGCTGTGGTGTGAGTGATTCTTGTCTGTAACACAGGAAGAAAGGAGTTTTTCCTGTGGCCGCATGCGAGGCATTGTTGTAAGCGAACTCTAAGGTCGGTAACTGTGTGTCCTAGTGGCTGATGTCATCTTTGCAAGCTGTGCGCAGTAACTGTTCAACCACTTGATTGAGTCGCTCTGTCTGTCCGTCAGTCTGGGGATGGTATGCTGAAGACATCGCAAGCTTAGTCCCCAACAGTCCCATGAGCTCCTTCCAGAACTTACTCGTGAATTTTGGGTCTCTGTCTGAGATGAGTGTAGCGGGGATGCCATGGATGGTGATGATGCGGTCGAAGAAGAGTCGAGCAGTTGCTTCAGCTGTAGCTGTGGCGTTGGTCGGTATGAAGTGACCCATTTTGGAGAACTTGTCGATCACTACGAGGATGGAATCATGTCCCCGTGAGGTCGAAGGAAGCCGTGTGATGGAGTCTAAGCTAACGACCTCCCATGGCTGCTCCGGTACGGGTAGAGGCTGAAGTAACCCTGCTTTTTTCTGCTTGCTACTCTTCATCCGCTGGCACGTGTCGCAGGAGGTGACGAACTGCTGCACGTCTGCTGCCATCCGAGGCCAGTAGTAATACTTTGCTATTCCTGCTAACGTCTTGTTGCTCCCGAAATGTCCCGCGTATGGTACGTCGTGAAACTCCTCCAATAGGATCTGCCGTAGCGGGGCGTAATTCGGTACCCAAATCTTTCCTGAACCCTTCCTTACCGCTAAGTCTTTCTCCCACTGTAACAGCTTCTGTTTCTCTGCCGTTGCTATCTCTGCGTCCACGGAGTACCCATGTTGGAACAGACCCTTGAGCAGAGGGTTCATCTCGTCGAGCTGGATGCCTGCTACATGACCGGGGCGGCTCAACGCATCTGCTTTGTTGTGGAGCCCTGGTTTGTAGACGATGTCGTAGTGGAAGTGGGTCTCCAAGAAATCCACCCACCGCACCTGTCGTCGTGAGAGCGTTGGCTGCGACTTCAGGTATTTGAGGCTGCAGTGGTCAGTGTATACCGTGTAACACCTCCACGCCTTGAAGGCTACGACTATGGCTAAGGCTTCCTTGTCGTGAATGGGGTAGTTCAGTTCTGCTCCGTGTAGCTTCTTACTGAGGTAAGTGATAGGCCGTAAACCGCGTCCGTGATCCTGCATCAATACTTCTCCAACTTCCTGGTCACTAGCGTCTGCTTCAACTACGTAGTCCTTTTCTGGGTCTGGCAGGATGAGTACTGGCGCTGTGGTCAGTGCTGTCTGTAGCTGTTCCATGGCTTGCTGATGAGGAGTATTTGAAGGGCGTATCCTTTTTGAGTAGGTCTGTCAGTGGCGCTGCTATCTTAGCGTACTACGGCACAAACCTGTTGTAGTAGTTGGCGAAGCCGAGAAACTGCGGCAACTCCTTCACGTTCTCCGGTACTTTCCACTTTTTAACGGCTTCGATTTTCCGCGGGTCCACGTGTACGCCCTCGGCACTCACCATGTGCCCGAGAAACTGCACCTTCTTCAGTGCGAAGTCGCTCTTCGACAGCTTCACGTAGAACTTATTTTTCCGCAGGATCTCGAACACCTTCCGCAGATGCTCTACGTGCTCCTTCATGTTCTTGGAGTAGATGAGAATGTCGTCCAGGTACACTACTACGCACTCGTCCAGCAGGGGTCGTAGGATGTGGTTCATCTCCGCCTGGAACGTCGCTGGTGCGTTGCAGAGTCCGAACGGCATCACTTAGTACCCGTAGGAGCCGTATATGGTACGGAACGCCGTTTTGTGGATCGAGTTGTCCGCCATCTTGATCTGCCAGTAACCCGACCGTAGGTCCAGCTTTGAAAAGACTGTTGCACCACGCAGTTTGTCAAGTAAGTCGTCATTGCCCGGTATGGGATATTTGTTCTTGACTGTCTGTTTGTTCAGTGCGCGGTAGTCGATGCACATCTGTAAACTGCCGTCTGGTTTTGGGGTGAAGGGAATCGGTGCTCTGTAGGGAGAGGTGGATGGGCGGATCAGTTGTCTGTCCAGTAAATACTCGATCTGTTTTTTCATGTCTGTCAGTTCGGTCGGACTCAGTCGGTATGGTGCACGTGAGACAGGTTTCGCACCTGGTTCCTCCACAATCTCGTGCTCGTGGGTGCGTGCTGGAGGTACGCCTGCGGGTAGGTCGTCGGGCATTATGTCTTTGTACTGCTCCAAGACCTCCTTCACTGCTGCAGGAAGCTCCGAACTCGGCTTCTCCTCCTCTGCTGCTGCCATGACCAGTGCCAGGTAATTCGTGTTACTCTCGTTCACCGTCTGTTCGAACCGTGCCAGTGTCGTTTCAGGAATGTCCCCTGTATCCGTCCAGCTTCGTAGTGCTATCCGCTTCCCGTTGTTGTAGATGCACACCTTGATGTTGGCCCAATCGATCTCGGGGTTGAACTGCTTCAGAAAATCTCGCCCCAAGATAAAATCTAACCCTTTGATGTTGGTGACTGGTAGCTTCGGCTTCCATCTCAACGCACCTATATGCAGCTGCAGTGATGCTTCGCCGTGGATGGGAAGCTTCGTACCGTCCACCATTGTTGCTGCGAATTGGGTCTTCTTCGCCTTCTCTCCAATTTTCCCCAATGTTCCGCGGTCACACACGAAGTGAGATGCACCGCTGTCCACCAGTGCCTGGAGGCGTCGCCCATTGCATAACACCTCGAGGAGTAGTGGTTTCTGCTGCGCTGAGTAGCTAATGAGATATACCTGACTCAGCACTTTTCTCTTCCAACTTCACCTGGGGGGTAGGAGGATTTTTCCGAGGCTTGTATAATTTCTCCTGAGCCTGGATGTCTCCTCTAAGCCTTTGCAGCTGTGTAGTTTTCACCTGTGGGCAACGGGGAGCCTTAACACTATGCTGCGGGGAGAGAATATTAACTCCACGGAACGCACGACCCTTTTCTACGCTCCGTAGTACTTTGCCCAACTTCTCAGGTACCTGAATAATTTCTAAAGGCTTTTTCTTGGCCTCTAACTCTCCCCTGAATTTTTCAAAGGCTTGAAAACCACGAGAAGCAATGTTTTTTTTTTAAGTATCTTTGTAGGATACTTTTAACGAATTCTTACTTTCGTGGGTGTTCGGCTGGAGTTTCTCGGTCGGTGCAGAGTCTTTTTTCGCGGAGCCTCCATTCGCCTCGGCGATTTCCCCTGATGCCGGCCGTTCGTGGCGTTTTAGAATCGCGCCATTATTTTCTCCTTTTTTCACCCGCTCCGAAGTCGCCACGTCGTCGCCCTTTTCTGCTTTTCGGATCTTTACACGATCGCCAGGTCGATCCGCGGCTACTGGCGATTGCCGTTTTTTTACTTCGGGGGTGCTCCACTGTTACCGCCCTGCAGTGCCGCACGTGCCTTCTTCGTTTTTTAGCACGACAAAATCTGATGCCCTGCTGCGCCGCAAAATTCGCATTTCGCCGGCTGCTGCTTCGCGTCGTATTTGTCGATATCCATCGGTTCGGCGAACGTGGGGGGTGCCGATCACTCCATGCCGAATGTACGGTTCGGCGCGAAACGTCGTGTTTCGGGTTGACCTCGAGTCAACGCGTCGTATCGCTCGGCAGCACGCACGATGTTGCGGTAACTGTTGCAATTTGCTGCAATTTTCACCCTTCCGTGTATGCCTGGATTTTTCCGCCTTCGGTCAGGTCGGTGATGCGGTTGAACAGTAGCTCCATCTGCTGCGTGTGAATTCTGTGCTACACTACCGTATTGCTTGTGTCGGTGTATCTGCTGCCGCGCCATGTAGGTCGTATTAATGGGTTCGAAACGTTCGATTGAGTCTGCCCGAAACTGCGCCCACAATTTCTCCCCACGGGCCACGTCAGTGTAGTAAATCCACTCCAGTGCCGGTCCACGTAACAGTGTCGCTGCGAGCCGAATTCTTGCTGCGTCGTGTGTCGGGGTCTAACAGTCAATGGCCTCGAAGTAAATTTCGAGGGTTGCCACGAATCGTCGAACGTCGGATCCCTTCGCGCTGGGATCGAACGCTTCAGGGATGTTCTGTGATGCAATCATATGCATTCACGTCTGTCTGCCTCCCATCTTGTGTTCGTGTGTTGCATGCGTGATGTGAGCGTGTGCAAGAATTTGTGTTTTGCGCGGTTTGGATTTTCTGAGTGTGTGTGAATGTCATTTGGCATGAGCAGATATCTGAAGTGATTGCTCTGCTCAAGAGCTTCCCGACGAACCAAGAATCGTCGCGATCGGAGCAATATCAAGAAAGTTACGAACGTTGGAGTTCGTATGCTTTCTGTACTTTGGTTGCGGCGACTATGGAAGTTGTGGGGTTTGCTCCATAAGGGGTATAGACTTTTGGGGTTGGGAAATTCGAACCCATCACTGTAGAATGCTGCCATGTGGTTGGGTGAAGCCAAACCAGGTTGGCAAGTGTGGCCAAGTGGGTTGAGGTGGATGGCATAAATTGAGAAAGTGACAAATGTGAAAGTGGGGTTGCCTATGGAGAGGGGAATTGTGTGGCATGGGGTTTCCTTGGTTGGGGACTCTCTTGGGACCTTCCCTCTCGTCCTCCTCTTCTCTCCTACCTGGTTTAGTGCTACTCTAACTTCTTGTGGATCTTTGTGAGAACTAATGTAATTGAGTTAAGTTTCTATGTGGCAGCATACCCCCTAGTGCGCCGAAAAGCATAACTCGAGATTTACTCCACCTTTTGATACGATTCAAATTGGGAACAATAGCCCTGGTGACAGGCTACAACATACTCGAGTTTGAGACAATTCTAACAGTGCAATTTTAGCCGACGACGTTTCTTGTGAAGTCGCGGTTTCTGTCCAGAATTCTAAGCCAACGATTTTGAGCTAGTTGGGCACCTAATCTTCGTGGACTCGATCCTTAATATCTAACAGGTGGTATCAGAGATGATTAAGGACTTTGTGGGGAGTCTACTGAAGTGTGAAGACCCTCTTAGACCCACCATGGCCTGTGGGCGTGCCTAAGTGGAGCTCTGGAGGTTGGGAGTGACTTCCGCTAAGGGGAAACTCTGCCGAAATTTCGTTGGCGCCGACACTTGTGGAAATTGTGTGGGACTTCGGTGTGGACAGCAAAAGGGGGAGCTGAAACCTCTGATTGGGAGCAGAGGAGATGAGTGGAGAAGCAGCTGAGAAGAAGAGTGAACCGCCACCATCCAAGATCGAAGCTTTGGATGGCTCCAATTATGAGGAATGGAGCGGGCGGATGCGGAGCGCCTTCAAGCGCTACAAGCTGCTGAAACTTGCGATGGGAGAAGAGAAGATGCCGGAGGAAGGTGATGCCCGCGACCGATGGATTGAGCGGAGCGCGGTGCTGTACGACCTCATCCTCTAATCGGTCAATAACGACATGTTCCAGCATATCAAGGACTTAGTGGAGCTAGACGACTCTGGACCGAAGGCATGGAAGCTACTACGCGACGTGGTTCAGCCCAACACGCTGCCGATGGTGATTGTGTTGGAGAAGGAGCTGGCGGCCCTCTCCATGCGACCGGGAGACGACGTGAAGCCGGTCCTTGACAAGATCAAGGACACCTATGCGAGGATGGCAGCGGCGGGCAGCAAGGTGTCGGAGATGCAGCAGTGCACCAAGATCATCTCGGTGCTCGACAACTCGTGGGACAACCTCATCCCCACCCTCAACGTTCAGCAGGACAAGTGGACGCCTGAGTGGCTACGGCAGCAGATCCTGCAGGAGGACTTCCGCAGGCGCCACACGGGAGGTGGTGCTGCCAACAAGACTGCTGAGGGGTATGGAGCTGCAGGAGGCAGCAGAGGAAGAGGGGGAGGGAGAGGCCGAGGCCGTGGGAGAGGCTTTGGCAGAGGAAGAGGCCGAGGTGACTACAACGAAGGGCATGGGAGCTCTGGTGGCAGGGGGAGCACCCGAATGGAGGGAGCTTGCTGGTACTGCAAGAAGGCTGGACATCCGTGGTTCAAATGTTTCAGCCAGCCTGAGGGATGGGCGCCTCCAGGCATGAAGCCGCCAAGTGGTGAACGCGCACGAGGTGGCGCTGTGCAAGGTTCAGGTGCACAAGGTGATGGTGCACAAGGTAAAGCTGACCCTGGGTTGTTCCTCATGGTTGAGGAAGTGAAAGGGAGTGAGGATGATGTGGGTTCGGTTGGGAAGGTTGTGATGCACCCCCTCACTCACTAGGTTATCGACTCAGGTTGCACGAGTCACATGACTCCGCGGGCAGATTTACTTGATGAGGTGAAACCCCCCGGGAAGATCAAGTTTGTGGCTGCCGCTTCAGGTGCTTTGCTCCCTGTGATTGGTGTTGGGAATGCCAAGGTGATGGGAGCCAATGGGGGACTTGTGGGGCTTGGGAATGTCCTACTTGTTGAAGGTTTATCCGCTAACCTCCTCTCTGTGCGCCGACTGCAGAAAAGCAAGGCAAAGGTTACGTTCGGCCCAACCAGCCAGCTATCGTGCGAAGCTTGGGAAGTTGCTGCTGTGGGATTTGGAGGAGAAGAGCAGCTGCATCAAGGACCTGTGGCAGCTGCCCATCATCCCTTGGAATGGGAAACCACCAGCAACGGCAAAGGCAGCGGCAGCGGCTAAAGCAACTGCGGGAGGAGAGGAGACTGCACCAACTGCTGGGGCCCTGGATGCAGTCAAGAAGGTGCAGCAGCCACAGCAACCACATGGTGAGGTGCTTGCTGGTGTGGATGCGACAGCTGCATGGGCAAAGGCTTCATCTGGGAGTGGTGAGGCTGATTGGGAGACGTGGCATGAGAGGTTGTGCCACATCAACATCCCGATGCTGCAGAAGCTAGTGAAGGATGGGAGTTTGAAGGGGCTGGAGGTGAAAGGGGCAGCAAAGGAGATTGGGAGCTGCCCTACATGCCTTGAGACAAAATTCACCAAGTTCCCGTTCAACAGCAGCACGGGACCAGCCAAGGCACCGCACTTGTGCACATGGACGTGGTGGGCCCAACAAGGGCCACTTCTTTCTCAGCCAGCCGCTACTTCCTGACCATCGTGGACGACCACACGCGTGCGGTGTGGGTCTACCCTCTCAAGACCAAGGGGGACGTGGCAGCGGCTGTTCTTAAGGAGTGGATGCCGAGAGCTCAAAGGGAGAGCGGACACAAGGTGAAGGTGATCCGCACCGACAACGGGGGAGAGTTCATTGGTGCTGATTTTGAGGCAGTGCTGAAGAAGAAGGGCATTCAGCATCAGCTCACAGTGCCCTACAACCCGCAACAGAATGGCGTGGCTGAGCGGTTCAACCGGACCCTGCAGGAAGGTGCTCGCACTCTCCTTGGGCGTGCAGGGCTGCCGGATCCGTTTTGGGTGACTGCACTACGGCAGGTCGTTGTGGTGAAGAACAGGGTGCTCGCGACTGTGGGGGACAAGCAGTGGATCCCCTACACCAAGTGGTATGGGAGTGCACCTGCAGTCAACATGCTGAGAGCGAACGGGTGCATGGTGGTGTTTCATGTGCCGAAGGAGAAGAGGGGAAAGCTGGAAGCTTCTGGGAGATGGGGTGTGCACTTGGGGCTTGCCAAGGATCACAAGGGCTGGTTGATTTGGGATTTGACCAGCCAGCAGCTGACTGTGTCGAGGGATGTGAAGTTCCTCGAGTCCCTGTACTACAAGGAGTGGAAGCAGCAGCAGCAGAAGCTTCCTACGACACCGCTGATCATTGAGGCCGATGAGGTGCAGCGGCCTTCAAGGCAGGTGGAAGTTTTCGTGTCGGGGGAGGAGATCTCTGGGGTGACTGAGGATGGGGAAGAACAGCAGCAGCAGCAGCAACGTGCGGCTGACCGTCCTAGGAGGGATGTGCGCCCTCCCAACCGGCTGACCTATCCGAGCTTTGGGAAGCCAAAGGTGGTACGGGCTGGGAGTGTGGCTGAGCAGTGTGATGAGGAGGAGATAGCGCACTGCTACTGGGCAGCCGTCCCTGAGCCCAAGACGCTTACCGAGGCCTTGAGTGGGCCCGATGCTGAAAAGTGGAAGCAGAGTGTGAAGGAGGAGTATGACTCTCTGCTGGAGAACGACACGTGGGAGCTGTGTGAGCTGCCCCCTGGGAAGAAGGCCATTTCTTCCAAGCTGATTTTCAGGCACAAGTACGGACCTGATGGGGAGCTGACCCGCTACAAGTCAAGGCTTGTGGCTAAGGGGTTCTAGCACACAAAGGGCAACGATTTTGATGACATCTTTTCTCCTGTGGGGAAAAGGACTACACTGAGGACGATGTTGGCAATGGCTGCAAACCGTGGATGGAAGATCAAGCAGATGGACATCATCACTGCCTTCCTCAATGGGATCATTCTGGAGGAGCTGTACATGCTGCAGCCTGAGGGGTTGGACGATGGGAGCGGCAGGGTGTGCAGGCTGAAGAAGGCCATCTATGGCCTGAAGCAGGCTCCTCGTGCATGGTACCACAAGCTGGAGGAGACACTGCTGGCTGGGGGTTTCAAGAAGAGTGAGTGCGACCACAGCCTGTTCCTGCTGCAAGAGAAGGAGCAGTTCCTCATGCTCCTGGTGTACGTGGACGACATCCTCCTCTTCTCTAAGTCGTCTACGATGATTGAGCATGTGGAGGAGATGCTGGAGATGCAGTTCAAGTGCTCAAAGATGGGAGATGTGAAGTACTACCTGGGGATGCATGTGGAGAGGGACCTCGACAAGGGAGTGTTGAGGTTGCACCAGAGGAAGTACTGTGAGGGGCTGGCCGAGAAGTATGGGCTGCAAGATAAAGGGAAGCCAGCCACCCCACTGCCTTCGGGGTTCACTGTGGAGCCCTGTGCTGATGAGGAGGTGGTGGGAGAGAGTGACATGAAGCTATTTCACTCCATGGTGGGAGCGCTCAACTATGCGGCTAACCACACGCGGCCTGACATTGCGTTTGCTACATCCAGGCTTGCGAGTGTGGTTTCTCGCCCCAGTCATGAGCAGCTGGAAGCGGCCAAGAGGTTGGTCCGCTATGTGAGTGCAACGGCATCAGTGGGCTTGGAGTACAGTGCCGTGCGGCAGAGGCTGCAGAGGGGTGCAGCTGACTTGAGCAAGGGGGAGATGCGCTTGACTTGCTACACCGACGCCAGCTTCAACTCTGTGAAGGCGGATGGCACCAGCATTGGAGGCTATGTGTGCCTCTTTGGAGGTGGTGCAGTGAGCTGGCGGAGCAAGAAGCAGAACGAGGTGGGGCTGTCCTCGTGTGAGACCGAGTACATGGCCCTTCATCATGGGGCAAAGGAGGTGGTGTGGCTGAGGCGTTTGTTGGAGGAGATTGGTGTTGGTCAGAAGGGGCCGACTGTGATCTTCTGTGACAACGAGTCAACGGTGAAGCTGGCCAAGAATGCTTGTCTTCATGGCCTGACAAAGCACATCAGGCCGAAGTGGCATTGGACGAGGAGGCTCCTGGACAAGGAGGTGCGACCGGAGTTTGTGAAGACCCAGCAGCAGGCGGCTGACATTCTCACCAAGCGCCTGGCTGAAGCCGAGCATTGGAAGGGCATGAAACTTGCTGGAGTAAGTGTGCATTGAGGGTGCATGATTGAGCTATGGAATGTGGAATTATGGTTGGCAGCCAGAGGGGGAGTTTGTTATGTGATGCAATCATATGAATTCACGTCTGTCTGCCTCCCATCTTGTGTTCGTGTGTTGCATGCGTGATGTGAGCGTGTGCAAGAATTTGTGTTTTGCGCGGTTTGGATTTTCTGAGTGTGTGTGAATGTCATTTGGCATGAGCAGATATCTGAAGTGATTGCTCTGCTCAAGAGCTTCCCGACGAACCAAGAATCGTCGCGATCGGAGCAATATCAAGAAAGTTACGAACGTTGGAGTTCGTATGCTTTCTGTACTTTGGTTGCGGCGACTATGGAAGTTGTGGGGTTTGCTCCATAAGGGGTATAGACTTTTGGGGTTGGGAAATTCGAACCCATCACTGTAGAATGCTGCCATGTGGTTGGGTGAAGCCAAACCAGGTTGGCAAGTGTGGCCAAGTGGGTTGAGGTGGATGGCATGAGTTGGGAAAGTGACAAATGTGAAAGTGGGGTTGCCTATGGAGAGGGGAATTGTGTGGCATGGGGTTTCCTTGGTTGGGGACTCTCTTGGGACCTTCCCTCTCGTCCTCCTCTTCTCTCCTACCTGGTTTAGTGCTACTCTAACTTCTTGTGGATCTTTGTGAGAACTATTGTGATTGAGTTAAGTTTCTATGTGGCAGCATACCCCCTAGTGCGCCGGAAAGTATAACTCGAGATTTATTCCACCTTTTGATACGATCCAAATTGGGAACGATAGTCCTGGTTACAGGCTAAAACATAATTGAGTTTGAGACAATTCTAACGATGCAATTTTATCCGACGACGTTTCTTGTGAAGTCGCGGTTTCTGTCCAGAATTCTAAGCCAACGATTTTGAGTTATTTGGGCACCTAATCTTCGTAGACTCGATCCTTAATCTCTAACAAGGGAGCCTCCAAAAAACCGAAACGAGGGGGAGCGAAAAACACGGAACCGGTTTTACGTACCCAAAATCGATGTTTAACTGTGTCGCCCCCGTGGTTTTTGAAGACTCGGTTTTTAGCGGTCGAAAAACTTTCGTGTGTAAACGGGCTCTGATTACCAAGTATAAGGATCTTAGGATCGAGCTCAGAAAAGAGAATGTGAATTGAATGATCACCTGGGTACAACACGAGGCTATATATAGGCTCGACACAAGGCAGGTAACCCAGGTGTTACGCGAATGTTCTGAGGGTCGCGAAGCGTCCCGAACAAAACCTTCCCGAACTCGGTAGAAAGCAATTCGGTGGAAACCGAATAAGCTTGAGTTCGGTACACGTAACCTGGTTCGGTGCCTATAACTATAATAACTATAGTAAAGCAACGAACCTAGGAAATCAAGCAATTCATGCATGCAAAAATAAATCTAAGATAGTAATTGCTCAATAAAGTAAAAGCAAGCATGCATGGCTGGCATAAGCCGTCGTACTCTCGCAACCAATATATTGCTCTTAAACGGAGCCAGATCGCCATTGGCATGTATGCTATGTATTGTGCTGCTACTAGTGGTAAGGGTGAAGAATATAATTGCGTACCTAGATTTGCTAGTGTAGAGGCTAATAGTCCAAGTGCTTGTGAGTCTGCTAGCATAGGTGCAGTTCCTGCGGAGGATTTTCTCACCTTCACGTTGGACTCAGGCGCCTCTCGTTGCTTCTTCCCACGACTGCACCACAGTCACACCACTCACCACACCTGCCCTATCACTTTGGCTAACCCCTCCTCTGGCCCAATCGTTGCATGTAGCTCCACTGTTCTCTGGTGTCTGCCAGTCGCCTCTGGTTCCCTCACAGGTCTACACCTCCTTTCGTTCGCGACAAACTTGATGAGTAAATTTATCCTCCAGAATCATTTGGTCAAAACCACTACTCTTGGGAGCAAGCTTGCGGTGAAATATGCGGACTTAGGGACTGGTGACAACCTCGCCACGTTCACTAGGAGGTCTGGGTCTGCCCTGTACAAAGTGCACATGGAGTCAGCACTGTTGGCTGCGTCTGGTCAGGTAGCTGCGTCTTGCTCGTGTCGGTTGCTCACGCACCCGTCCCTCCTCTGGCACCACCATCTTGGACACCCTTCCATGCGAAGTCTCCGTCGCATGGACTCACGTCTCCTTGTCTCAGGCCTCCCGAGGTCCCTCCCCCGCTCCCTCTGTCACTTAAGAGGCTGCTCTTGCGTCGAGGGGTGGCAGAGCATCGCTCCTCACTCCTCCTCGTTCCCTCGACCACTGCTCCTTTGAAAACCCTACACATGGACGTGTGGGGCCCCGCTCCCATCCATGGGCTGGACCGGGAGCGCTTCTTCCTGCTGGTTGTCGACGACTACATGCGTTACACCATAGTGTTCCCTTGTAGCACAAGGGAGATGTTCGTCTTGTTTTGGTCCCTTCGATCCGCATTGTTCGTCGCCAACTGACCGCATGGTTCCGGGACCTCTTGGTGCTCCGTTTGCACTCTCACCATGGAGGGGAGTTTTTCTACGGTCTCCTTGAGGACTTTTGTCGTGAGGAGGACATCACCCAGTCGTTTACGCTTCTGACTTCTCCACGGCAGAACGGGATCGCTGAGTGCCATATTGGCTTGATCATGGAGGTCGCTCACACCCCTATGATCCATGCGGCTGCTCCCCATTTTCTGTGGCCGTTTTTGGTCCGATACGTCGCGCATCACCTCAACCGCTGACCAGAGTCTCCCAGCCAAAGACCTCGCTTACATTGCTTTGGAGGGGGGAGGTTGGCGATGTGTCGACGTTTTGTTTCTGGGGTTCGCTTGCCCTTGTCCGAGATACTACCGCGGATAAGCTCTCTCTCGCACTATTCGCTGCGTCTTCCTTGGTTTTCCCACCGACGCCCCGCCTTGGCAGTTTTACCACCCTGCCGTTCGCCGCGACCCTTCCTCCCGCGACTTCACCTTTGACGAGTCGTTGCTACTCCCGTCTCTTCCCCCATGCATCTTCTCCTGTCCCCCCGCCACCTCGCTTCCTGGTTCCAGGTTCCCCCTGGTATACCCCCCCCTTCGCGTCCTGCTCCCCCAGTTGTGTCTCAGGTCTCACCTCCCCCCTTGGTTGCGCCTCTTGAGGTCTCCTCAGACCGCACAAGCCCGGTTGGGGGGGATGACCCTACTGCTGACCAAACCGCGGCCTCTCACTGCTCCCCACGCTTAGAAACCTCCTCTGGTTTTCCGCCTCAACCGCCATTGCCGCCATTACAACCTATTGCTGTGGACTCCAGTGCTGCTCGGGGTGGTGACGCTGGCAGTGCGGACTCCGGGGGTATTGGGTCTGAGGGTACTGAAGCTTGGGATGGACAGCACCGGCAGTTGTGTCTGCATGCGACTCTATTGCCGCAGCAGCTCCGTGAGTAGGTGGTCCGGCGCGGTCCTAGCACTAGAGGTGGTGAGCCTGGGGGAGTTGACATTGGAGCTAGAGGTGCTGGAGGTTTTGGAGATGAAGGTACTGGAGCTGGAGGTGCTGGAGCTGGAGGTGCTGGAGCTGACAGTGCTGGAGGCTCTTGTACTGGAGGTACTGTCGCTGGAGGTGCTGGTGCTGGAGGTGCTGTAGCTAGAGGTGCTGGAGCTGCAGATGCTGGAGGTTCTGGTACTAGAGGTTCTGGAGCTAGAGGTGCTGGAGCTGGCAGTGCTTTAGGTACTGGAGTAGGGGGTGCTATGCAGCGATGACCCTTCTTCTTGGACCAGCCGCACTTGTCACTGCCACCATCTGGCTCGGCACTTTGGTCTTCCGCCTTTCACTGGTGTTACTCCTCCTCTAATGTATCCTCTGACTCACCCGTCCAAGACACAGTTACAGCTTGACTCCCCATTACCTGCTCCTTCTCCTTACACTAAGTTGACAGACTCTCTGACTGAGCGTCATGAGCCTGTGTCTCGTCCTGCCACACCTGTTTGTACTCGTCGTGCTCCCCGTGTTCGTCCTCCATCTGTCCCCGGCATGCACACCATGGCACTTCGTCCTTCCCCTATTGCCCATCGTCCTGTCTTGTCGTCTTCTCCACCGTCTCTCTTCCTGACGTTCCTGACCCTGAGCTTGACCTTGCTCATGCAGTTAATTCTACTGTCACGCATGTTTTAGCTGCACTTGTCATTGACCCTACCTTTGAGTGTGCTACTGCGTTTGCCTTTGTCACTGAGCTCGTTGACTTTGCTGTTGCATGCCGTCTTGACTACTTTGCGAGTCTTGTTTCTAAGTCTAGTTGTTCTCCGTTCGTCGGGGGTGAGTTTGCCTTGGCAGTAACATCCTTGAGGACAAGCAGTTTAAGCTCAAGTGTCTTGCGACTGCTATATCTCATCTCGCTGCCATGTTGCTTGCCCCTAAGAAACACCCAGATGCACTAGACATCTTGACCCCGCTCTTACGTAGAGGCAATTTTGGGTCCGTACTCCTCTCAGTGACACACAACCACGGATACAGAGATGCCATACTAAACGTCTATAGGCACCTATATCGACAGAGTTCCCCCTCCTGTGGCAAACATAGTCGATGGCATGTGGATTTTCAGGGCGAAGCAGCCGGCTACGTTGCACGAAGCTTCAGTCAGCAGTATAGGGTCGACTTCTTCTATACCTTCTCCCCTTCGAGTATTACTGCACGTTGCAGCACAGCAAGAGTACGAGATGCACTCGCTCGACTTCTCCGCGGCTTTCTGGCAGGGCAGCCTATATGAGATTTGGCTGCGCCGCCCAGCTGGATTCACTGGGTCGTTTCCTGAGGGTACCCAGCGGAGCTTTCGGCGGCTAGTCTATGGTCTTTAGAAGGGTCCTCGTGACAGGCATGACACACAGAGGACGATACTTGCGGCTTGTGGTTTTGCTCCTTCGATTGCTTACCCGACGCAATTTCTGCGCACGCACGCTTCTCTGCCACCGTTCTACATCCTTGTGTACATCGACGACTATTTCATTGCTACTGCTGGCACTGAGGCACTGGCCCTTTTGAAGGCAAATCTGCAGAAGAGACACATCTGCACTGACCTGGGTGAGCTGCGCAGCTATCTTGGCTTGCAGATTACCCAAGACGGAGCAGAGCGCGCCATTGTTTTGACTTAAACACACATGGTCAGTAGGTCCTTCAGAGCTTTGGCTTTCGGTTCTCCTCGCCACAGGCCATCCCTCTGCCTACGAGCCACTCGCTCTCAGCTCCGGTTGAGTTCGTAGAGCTGAGTGGTCCGTATCAAGAGCTTGTGGGTTGCCTCTTGTACCTCATAACGTGCACTCGTCCTGACCCCGCGTACCCTCTCAGCATCCTGGCACGCTACGCTACTCCCAAGAGACACCTTCCTGAGCACTACCGGGCTGCACAAAGTGTCCTATGTTACTTGTGCAATACATGCGGCATGGGACTTGTGCTTGTAGAACAGGGTCCAATTGTGCTCGCTCAACACTCACACACTTGTTGGGCCAATGACTAGGAGACCCAGCGGTTCTCCCAGGGTTACACTTTCAGTCTCGGCGCTGGTTCTGTCTCGTGGAGGTCCACCCGCTCATCTTCTGTACTTAGTTCTAGCTGTGATGCCGAGATCAACGATGGGGCCATGGCTGCACAGGAGTTACGCCGGCTGACCTACTTGCTAACTTACTTGGGTGACAGGCCACGTTCTCCTCCGGTTATGTACGTCGACAAAACAAGGCAATGATTGCCTTGTGTTGGGAGCAGAGACTGGAGCACATAAGGAAGCGCATTGCTCTTCATTAATCTCTCTCGTGAGAGTTACAACAGCGTGGTCAGTTTCGCCTTGTTTACATGGCCTCAAAGGCCAACACAATTGATATCTTCACATAGGCCCTTAGGTCTGGTGATCATCAGCGTCTGCTTCTACACGATGGCAGAGAACTTCAACGAGTCCGCGGATTATGTTTTACCTGCCCTGCAGCCGATTTACCCCATCAGCCGTTCGTCTCTTGCCACAAATCGAGCGCACCAGCATACGCACCACTGGAGAAAGTGTACAGCGACATACTGTACAATCGCGAAAGGGGACACGGAGCGTATAACTACGTCATCACGTTCATCGACGCCGCCACACGATACGTCTGCATTCCAACCTTCCGAGCAGCGACATGACCTTCGAAGCCTTCGCCGCCTGGCTTCCAGTAGCAGAACGAGAATCAGGAGTGAAGCTGAAAAGCTTCCAGTCAGACGGGGGAGGGGAATATCAGTCACAGAGGTTCAAGCAGTACCTGGCAGAGAGAGGCATCAAGCGGCTCATCTCCCTTCCCTACGCCCATCAACAGCAAGGCGTGGCAGAAAGAATGAACAGGACCCTCCAGAACACCATGCGCAAGCTGCTACGTGGCATGCGGCTACCCAACCACCAGTGGCCCGAAGCAATGGACCATGCTGTGATGCTGCACAACTTGCTTTCGTCATCATCGCTCCCGAACAACGCATCACCGCATCTACTGTGGACAGGAAAATTGGGCAGCACAAAAATGTTGCTAGTGTTTGGCTGTATGGTACAGTACCGACCCCCAACTGCACGAGCCGGCCGATTCTCCCAACGCGCACAGTGGGGGCTACACCTGGGCATCGAAAAACATTACAACGCATGGAAGATTCTTGACGTCCACACGAAAGAAACAGTGGCAGCACGTGACGTGATTTTGTACGAGCGACTCACCCTTCAGACATACCTTGCCAACCTGGATGAAAAACGAGACCCCACAGGCGGATTTCATGGTGACCGAGCATTTGCTTCGGCAGCAGATGAAGCTGACTGGGATGAGCAGAACGTGGAAGGAGCCTCATAAGCAGCCAGACCTCTCCCATACTGCTGGGTCAACGTACCGATGGACGACGACAATCCTCGCGAAAGCATCAACGCCGAAGTCTACTATAATATCGCCGACGACGGTTACGTTACACCCGAACAAGTGAAGACCGACGTTTCAGAACGCGTATGACCCAATTTCTTACCTGATTCAGAAGCGGGAGACAAAGTAGTTTATCCCAAGAACCCAAATCTTCCCCGACTCTCACAGAGTGGACTGCAGATACTGGGACGCGTCGACGCCGTCTACGAAGCAACCCCACCTAAGGAGCCTGCCACAGTTCAGCAGGCTCTGGGGGGGGAGCATAAGGAAAAATGGCGCGAAGCCATGGACAAAGAGTTAAAGGCGCTGGAAGAACGCAACACCTGGAAAATCGTACCCATCGAAGTGGCACGCAACAAGACGGAGAGAACGCAATCTACCTCAGTGCAGCGAAATGCACCGACACCATCGCCAAACGCTTCGGATTAACCCCAGCCACTATCTCCATGTTATACCGCTACACTGCCGGAAATCACAAGGAAACCTCTGCACCACTCAAACCCGCGGCATACGCGACTACCCGCGAAAACTGGGTTGCCAACTCTTCGCAGCGACACCTGCCGACCGGACTTATCATACCCAGCGAGCCAACTCGCCACCTACCTCAAGAAGCCTGAAACAGAACACCTGGCGGAGCTCGACCGCGCTCTCCACTACCTCGTCAGCACTCCTACAATCGGCCTAACCTACAACAAAACCGGAACTACTATGTCCAAAGTACAGTAATTGGCTACACGGATGGATCTGACAACAGGCGATCGCGCACCGGCTACCGACTCGAACCTATCGGGCCTATCTTATGGCAGTCAAGCAAATAAGAATTAATCGCCCTCTCTTCACCTGAAGCAGAATATATTGCACCTTGCTCAGCCACCAAGGAAGGATTGTACCTTCGCGAACTACTGGAAAAGGCAAAAGTGGCTCAGTTACCTAGCTTCTCTCTGTTCTGCGACAACCAACCAGAAATTCACATAGCGAACACGAACGGTTTCGCAAACCAAACGAAACATATCGCCCTATGATATTTCTTCGTGAAGGATGAGATTTAGAAGGGGAGACCCGAGCTATCCTACTGCCTCACATCTGAGATGGCAGCGGATTATTTGACCAAGAAGCACGGAAAGCAGAAGTTCGAGTACTGCATGACAAGGCCACGTCACCAACAACGACACTCCAGAAGCGAAGGGGAGTGTTGGAAACAATTAATTATCACTTTTGATGTGTCAAAACATCGAACTGCAAACGAGGCGAATTACAGCGAAGCAACGGCGAGTCAACTGAAGAGGTTGACAAAAAGTAACAGCTGGAGGGTTTAGGGTTTAGGGTTTAGGGTTTAGGGTCAAAGGTCAGCGACCTTTGACTCGATGAAATACAACACGATCGTAAAGACAAACAACTGACTCGATATTGAGCAGTTGCCCGAGTCGTCACTGTATCGAACCGCAACAGCAACAGTAAAACAGTTATTAGCAGCATCTCTTCATATTCCTTGTAATCATATAAAAGCTTTGTAATGCTTTGCTATAATCAATCTATCTTGCTCTCACACACTAGTGCAAGGTGGTTCAACAAGTTCATTCAGAACGCTTCCGCAAATACAACATCCTTACTTGGGTCTTAGCCTTGAAAAGACCCTAAGGGCTTTTCTCAGCCCAACACTCAATAGCTCATAATGAGTATGCGGAAGGTCGAGATTCACCTGAAGGACAACAGTCGAAGATAGTCAACGTTCGTGACCCTTGACCGTCCGAGTAACCGCACTCGGTAGTTACGCGCTGCAACATGGTAACTGCCGAGAAGAGCACTAGTCGTGGTTACTGTAGCAATGTATTACAGTTAGAAGGAATGTACCCCTCAGAGTAAATGGCCAGCCAGTTTTCTATCCATATCCTTGTACTTCTATCTTGTAATTATCTTATTATGTTTCAATTACTTTTAACAAGGTCATAATTTATCCACTTCGATCCTTGAGTTATATCAGTACGGTATGAGAGCTAGAGTGGATTATAAGACCTGCCAAGTTCTTGTTCTTCCTAGAACAAACTCCTTATCAAACTACTCATTACACTATAAATTTGCATCACTATGGCTCTTGAAGGAAAAGCCACTGCAGACTCTCCGGGCCCACCACCAGGAATGACTGATGCGCCATCAGCAGTGACTTTCCGTCAGCGCCACTGTTGTCGAGCAACTAGTCGCTAGCATCAACGCTCTTGAGAGCCATCAAGCCATGAGCATTGACGGCTCAAGCTACGCCAGAGGAGGTGCTGGACTCCCTCTCCTAGGAGAAAACCGTCGCGTCAGCTCCTACAGGTCTTTCACCTTTGACAACCGTCAAGTTTCAGATCCTGCACAAGACAGTCCACAATGTACACATTCAGAAACAATCGGTACCATGCCAACGAAGTTCGTATTGACTTCAAAGCTGAAGACCTGAATACCTTTTGACGGCAAGGATTTCTATACGTGGAGTTTCGAATTCGAACTCCTCGCAACAATTGCTCAAATCTGGATGTACTACGACGGAAGCCTTCCTTTCCCGTCGTAAAGAACCATCTAGGAAAAGCAGCAGTATTACAACGAATCTCTTCTCGTGTACACCACTCTTCTCCGAAATCTCTCTCCTTCCGAGCAGCTTGGCATTCGCTCCTACAAGACGGAGTGGGCTCCTGCGCATGCATCTTGGGAGCACCTGCGCAACTCATACATGGCATCAAACCAAGTTACAATGAGTCGCCTCCTTGGCCAACTGACTTCGGTTAAAATGCATGAAGGGGAGAAAGAGGGACCGTATATCAACCGGTGCCGCAACCTGCGCGACCACATCAAGAAGTGCGGCGGAACCGTCCTTGACGACATGTTCGTCTCAGTGGTCTATTCCGGCCTTGGACCCGATTGACGCCAGTGCCAATCGTTGCTCCGCGCTAGAGCAACCATCTCCGAGTCTGCCCTATGCGCTACGCTTCTTTCCAAACAGATCGAGATTGATCTGTACAATGGGAAAAACAACAAGCGGGAGAAGTTAGTATTATTTACTGGCGCGACTGAAGGGAAGCGGCATGGAATGAAAAGGACATTCTGCAAGTATTGCAAGAAGCCCGGCCACACTATCGACCGGTGCTACAAGCGAAAGGCTGCTGACGAGAGGCGCAACAACTCCTCCAATCAGCAGCCCTTGGCACCCTCGGGATCTTCTGCTGCAACAACCACCGTGTTGCCGCCCGCCGTTGAGAGCACCTCGCAAACTCCTGCGCACATCACGAACAAGGACAAAGTCAAGGGATCAATCATGAGCTGCATGGTGCGACATCGCAAAGGATTCCGATACTACGACAACATCGAATTCCCTCTTATCGCGCCCATCAATCCTATCGGCCCCAGTCCAAACAACGACCCTACAAACATCCCACCTAATTTCGAGCTGCCGCTGCCAACTCCGGAATCTCCTCCCAGCATTTCTGCGAGAAGGTACATCGATCTCTCACCGTACACCGGTGACTTCGATCGCGTTGTTACACCGAGAATCGCCAACATCGCGTGCCTGAATTGCGAGAACATCAACACCTGGTATCTCGATAGCTATTGCGGGCAACACATGGTGGGATATCCAACGTTCATTAGCAACTCAAAGCGCATGCGACGACCGTGCGAAATCACCGTCGCCAATAACAACAAACTCAAGGCATACAACATCGGTAAGGTTTACCTTGAGGCTGATGACACCAAGTTCACCATTCACATTGGAGATGTGCTGGTCGCCCTGGATCTGCAGTACAACCTGCTCTCCTCGGCACAACTCATGCGGTGCGGAGTCGACATCCGAAGCAACTGCAGTGAGATGTTCTATAAGAACTCTTAAATTGGTAAGGCTGTCGACGATGATGGAGTCTTCGGGATGCAGTTCTCGGCTCAAGGCACCACCAGGGACTCTGATCATACTTTGCTGCTGAAAGCAAGTCCCACGGAGCCACCAGCCTGGTCACATCACGAGGAGATGGACCTTGAGCGGCCCGCCTCCGATGGTCTTCTGCGACTGCACACCGTCCCAACTGCCTCTACCTCCAATCCTAGTGACACTGGACCTGCAACAATGGAAGAAGAAGAAGACAACAGCAAATCAACACCTGCAGAACCAGATCCTGGACGAAGCGCAACAACCGGAACTGGCTGGGGAAGTCCCAGCCCCGCATTCGGCCCGTGGGGAGAAATTCTAACGCCTGAGGAAGCAACTGCGGGCGGATGGGGCGCTGTTCCAACACCACAAGCAGGTGCCGCCACCGGAGGTGGCTGGGGACAGCCAACTCTCTCTTATCTCGAAGCCCTGACACTTCCTCCTGCGGATGTCGCGGCAGTGGATCCGTACTGGGCAACTCGCGGAACCAGCTGGGGCGGGCCTCCTCTTCCAGACCAGTATGCTCATGACACACCAGAGAACGTACAACAAGAGTTAGAGGAAGAGACTTATGCATTCTTCGGAGAAGGAACAGAACTACCTGAAACTACCAAGGAAGCGCCGCCTCGAGAACAAGGGCCCCATCTGATTGAGGTCATTGGTGATGAGCATAGCTACTATCGCATTCCGAGTGAAGGACTCCCAGCCTTCGAGTGGCCGGAAGCAGCCTCCGCGACTACTTGTCACAGGCGATCCCGTTCACACTGGAGACACGGACGACATCATCAAAATCCCCAACGCAGCCCTGCAACAAATCTCCATTCGAGCCTTCGCAGCTGACGCCGCTGCCGCCAGCGATAAAGGAAGTTGAAAGGAGCATAATGACGCAGCCGGAAAAAAATAATACTACGCCGGTTATCGCGCGGAACCGGAAACAAGCGACTTGGACACCTTTCACATGTCACGCTCAAGAACTCGCTCAAGGCTGGAGTCTTCGACGAAGGCGCGCTGCTTCTTCCTCGCGAAGGCTCTCTCACATCAGACTCAGCAGATCCGCCGTTTACCGTGTGCCCCGCCGCGTCACTCGCCCACAAGCCGTTCCCTGACCTACCACCTGGCCTCGAACGCTACAAGCCACTCGATAAAGTCTACAGCGACTTCATGGTTCTCAGTAAAGAAGGGCTCGACGGCACACGCTACGTTTGGGCTGTCAACATCGATTGCCGCTCCCTCGCCTATGAGTGCTTTGTGGTGTGGATGAAGTGGGCTGAACGTTGATCTGGACTAAAGCTGAAAAGCTACCAGACAGACGGTGGCTTGGATTTCTTGTCAACTGAGTTTAAGGAACTCCTTTTAAGCAGAAGGGGATTGAGCACTTGGTGTCCCTGCCCTACGCTCACGAGCAACAAGGAGTAGCAGAACGGACAAACAGGAGCCTTGCTACAAGGAAGAGGGCTCTGATGAAGCAATCGGCCATCCCAACCAAGTATTGGCCGTTTGCGATGAACCACGCTGTTCGGCTGCACAACTTGCTGTCCTCCCGAAGCCTCGAGAACAACAACTCTCCATACAGGGCTTGGATGGGCAAAAAAACGGACACGCATTTGCTTCGAGTGTTCGGCTGCATGGTACAGTACAGGCCACACACAGCAAGGACGGGAAACTTTGCTGACCGGGCACGCTCGGGTATCCACCTAGAGATTGAAGAAAGAATACAAAGCATGGATTGTGCTGGACTATGTGACACACGAAGTGACGAAATCACGTGACTGCATCTTCTACGAGAAGCTGACTCTGCCACTGTTCAAAGAGCACCGCGAAGCTAACAAGGCACCGGAAAGGGTTTTTGAGAGGCATCGCAGCTTCGCCACGTCACATGATGAAGCAGACCTGGCAGAAGACGCTGATTCAGCTGACAACACACCAACAGATCCATATCCCAACATTCCCCTTTCAAGCCCACTCGGAACTCCGACATTCATACCTGTTCATCAATTTGATCCTGCTGATACAACTCGCGAAGCCCACAACTACAATAGTGAGGCGCACCGATCCTCGGATGCCGAGTTACCGCCGCCAAACACCTCGCGAGACACCTTCCTCCTCGGCATTGGCCACGACGATGACGTCGTCGAATTTACCCGCTTCCACGACTACGATCGCCTCCACTACGAAAAGACCAATGAAACTAGTCTCCGCATCCTTGGACTCGCTGTTGCTGTTCGCCACGCCTCCCCAAGGAACCCGCCACTGTTCGCCAAGCCCTATCTGGCCCCGACAGTGCAGCCATGGCTGCGGAAGTCGCAGCGCTGAAGAACCGTGGAAAATGGAAGTTGGTTCCACTATCATCAGTAAGGGGAGAAATATTCTCAGTGGCAAATGGGTTTTTCGCATTAAAATATTGGCGGATGGCTCCATTGACAAGGTACGCGGCTTCGAACAAACTCACCTGGTGGATTTCGATCTCATTTACTCGGCTTGCCCGTCAGACGACACACCTCGGTGCGCATCCTCGTATGCAACCGTTAAGCAGCAACCGCTCCGTCAAATCGACGTCGGAAGTGCATTCCCATACGCTACCGTCGACGCCATCATCTTTGTCGAGCAGCCACATGCCTTTGAGGAAACCAACGGTGTCGTTTGCCTTCTCTAGATTAAACAGGCGCCCTGCCTGTGGCAGCAGTACCTGCACACCGTCCTTACGGAGCTCGGATTCACACAGCTGCCACATGACCTCGGGATGTATCGGAGGGAGTCGCGCGGCAAGTTTATCCTCTTTGTCGCCTACGTCGACGATCTACTCTACACCGGCGACAACACGGAACTGCTTGTTCGGTTCGAAGCAAATATCAAGGAGAAGCTCGAAGTGACCGTTAATCACATCGTCACGCAGATCCTGGGCCTCAACATAACCCAGTCTGCCACCTCCATCCACCTCTCCGCCGCCAAATACGTGGAAACACTCGCGAATAAGTTCGCCGTCGCACCAATCAACCTCACCACCCCCTCCTCACTCCTCCTCCTAACCCTAAACCCGATACCGCACTGCTCTCCTTCGAAAATCATCGGCTCCATCAACAGCAGCTAGGGTGCCTCCTGTTCGCCGCCGTCACATGCCGGCGCGATCTCTCCTACATCAAAAACCAGCTCGCACAGTACTTGAAGCGGACTGAAGGGGAGAATCTACCTGATCTACGCCGAGCACTCCAATACTTCGTCTCTATCCCTGACGTTGGACTCACATACGAAGCTAATCTCGCAGCTACCTTATAGCTTCATGGCTACGTAGACACAGATCACACATGAGATATTGACAACAGACGCTCCTGCACAGGATTCTTTTCTTCTCCAACCTGCTTGATCTATCTCCTGGAACTTGCAGAAGCAGGAACTCATTGCTCTTTCGTCAGCCGAAGCTGAGTTCATCGCCGCCAGCGCAGCTGTTCACTTGCAAAGGACTGTACCTAATGGAACTCCTGCATGAAGCGAAAGTAACGATGAACGGGCACTTCACGTTACTCTGCGACAATCAGAGCGCGATCAAGATCGCGAACAAGCCCGACTTCGTGAACCTCACGAAACATATTGCACTCCGTTATGTCTTCGTCAAGGACGAGATCGACAGGGGCAAAACTCACGTATTGCCCAACCAGTGACATGGCAGCCGACTTTCTGGCGAAGAAATTGCCACGTAAAAAGTTCCAGCACTGAACCAACCTCTGCGTGATCTCGAAGAAATCCCAGGTGGCTCACCTTCAGGAATGAAGGGGAGTGTTGGAATAACCGAAAGGTTATTATAAGCATTCCCGAAGCGTCCCTACCAACACGTCACTCCATAACGGAACAACGCGATATACCAGTACTGCAATAACTCATAGAGAGCATGCGGAAGGTCGAGAGTCACCTGAAGGTCAACAGTCGAAGACAGTCAACGATCGTGACCCTTGACCGTTCGAGTAACCGCACTCAGTAAGTTACGCGCTGCAACATGGTAACTGTCGAGAATAGCAATAGTCGTGGTTATTATAGCATTGTAATACAGTTAATAAGGGAATGTACCCCTCAGAGTACATGGCTAGCTAGTTTGCTATTTATATCCTTGTACTTCTATCTTATAATTATCTTGTTGTCTTTCAATTACTTTCAACAAGGTCATTACCTAATACTTCATTGACTTCTTCTAAAACTTACCAAGGCTTATTCTATCCACTTGATCCTTGAGTTATATTAGCAGAAATAATGTTGCAACCGGATAAGAAGATTTGATGTGTATACAGCAACAAAGCATGATATGATTCATCGGTACCATGAAGATGAGTCAGGATATACTAGTAATTTCTTCAAGAGCAGATATAGGATGATATTGCAATGTTTCAAGTTAGTGTTTTATACTCGAAAATACTGCGGCTATGGCAACCTTCAAAAGCTTAGGTGGGATTATCTTGTTCTGTTGAGAGAATCATGGCTGAGCTTAGCCCTCATGGCCATATTGTTGAATAATATGTGATATGTAGGATATGTACACGTTTGTATTGTTAGGCTGGTTACTGACAAATAGTAGACTAAGAATGGATGATTAGGTCATGAGAGAGGTACGTGTGTAAAATGTTGAGGGTTTGTGTGTACCCCCTAAAATGCGAACCAATGTGGTAACCTAGAAACTTATTTATATATATTGACACACCCCCATAGGCTAAGTGAGGGGCATCAAAACGATCAAGACAAGCAAGTGGTCACAAGACAATCTGAGCAAAAATACACTGCAAGCTAAGGTTGGATTACAAAGTCACCATACAATTCGGGCAAAGGGCCGGTCCACATGCAGTGATATAGAAGAACAAGCATTGCAGTAATCACAACATAGCAAGAGTAAGCATGCAGGAAAATATATGGATCATAGTACAAGGGAAATTCAAGAGGTAAAGCAAGTGAGGCAGAGTAGGCACAAGGCCCAGAGACGTAAAGCTGCCGTTGTTGTCTCTGCTGCTGCCGATGTTGTCTCTGCTGTTGCCGGTGTTGTTTCTGCTTCTGTCGATGTTTGTTGAATTGTTACTAATTCTCTCGTCCGTTCCACTTCAGGTATAGTGTTCGAGTACCAGAAGCCACCGGGACTGAAGTCAAAGTCGAGATCCGGCGGGTGTGTCCAGGAGGTGAAGTTGATGATTCTGTCGCTGTCGGCGGTGCCTTGATCTGGTACAAAATCGAGGACGGAGACATTGTTCTTTACCACTGCCTTCTCGATGTAGAGCCTGCACTTCCCGTTGTGCAGCTTGAACCCCAGGGTGGTACTGTCTGCTTTAAGATGAATTCCCTTCGCCATGAGTTGACTGACGCTGAGTAAGTTGTAGCCAAGTCCATCAGCAATCAAGACCTTTGACATTTGTAGGATAACGTTTGTCTCTCGAGATTGAGTTGAACTACCCCTTGTCGTCGTGTGCGCAGGTTCTGATTGTCGGCGATGGTGATGACGACTTCGTGGTCGTGACGTTGTTCCCGTTGAACGAAACGACTTGAAGAGCACATGTGTTGTCCACAGCAGCTGTCCAAGAATCAGGTGTCTTTCCCAGACGGCTCGCTCTGAGCGATGGCTGTGTACGTTGGGTTTGGCTCCAGTGATTCGCGGCGGGGAGTACTTTCGTCAAGCAGTTTTTCCGGTGAGTAAGTCGGTGGTGATTCGGTGACGCAGGAGTCCGTTATTCTTGCCATGCAGCCCACGATGTTTCTTGTGCCTTCCGCAGGTTGTGTCGTCAATGTCGTTGAGGACTGCGCTGGATTGGTGGGATGCGCCTGTGTAGAAACCACCTGACTGCTCGAAGGTCGGAGTTGACGTTGTGGTGGCGTTGACTGCTGCTGGTTTGGGCAATGAGTGCGGGGTGTGTCCTAACGTCTTGCAGAGATGGAAGAACGGTGGTACGTGCCGTTGCGGTTGATGCTTATTCTGCCGGCTGTTATTGTTGTTGTAACGCCGTTGAGTGTGGAACGCAAACTCGGGTGCTGACGCTCTTTTCTCGTGACGCTCTTTGTGTAGGTCCATGTCCAACTGTTCGGCGTGGATTTTGGCACAGAGAGCCACTTTAGCGATTTTGCCAAGGGCTTGAAGAATAGCTCGGGTGGAACACCAATGAGGACCGAGGCCAGTTATAAGAACTGCGACGAAGGCTTCTTCGGATATCGATCCTCCGCATCGAAGGAGTCTGTCGCATAGTCCGCGACAACGGCTCCATTCCCTTTTCGCCCGGTTTCATTTCCACTGTTGTCAATTGCGCCATGAGACGACTCTGATTGACGCTGTCTGTTGCTTGATACAGGTTCTTCAAGTGGTTGTACGCGAGCTCGGCGGACTTGCTCTTTCCTCGATAAGACAGGATGTTCTGCTGCTCGTTCGGCGTTATGTTTTGTTATGTTTCGAGTATCGTATACGCCATGAGCGACTGTTATGTGTACTGCTGCTTGTCGTACTGTGTTTTGTGCGTTGGGTATGGCAGGGAACCGTCGAAGAACCCAAGGATTTGCGCGCCCTCCATCATCAACTCGAACTCCAATGACCAGGTATAAAAATCTTTGCCGTCAAATGGTGTTGATGTCTGTAGTTTAAGAACGTGTGCAAACTGCGACTGTATCTGAAGCGCGTCCAATGTTTTCTCTTGTCTAGGTGGAGGCTGGTGCGGCATGAAGCTGATGGAGCCGCGTTGAGGCTCGTACGGAGCAAAGGCAGGTTGCTGTTGGTTTCCGCGCGAGTAGGAAGAGCCATCAAGACTTATGGGTGCGACGCCATTGTTGTTGTCAATGTTGTTTGATTGTGCAGGTGTTGCTTGCTGGTGTTGCTTGTAAAACTACATGAAGGAGAAAATTTTCTCCATCATGTTTGGGTCGAAGCCGGTTGCTTGGTTCGCGGGAGTTTCAGTAGACTCAGCAGCTGGTCTTGTCGCCGTCCTCCCTCTGTTTGTAGGTTAAGGGCTGGAGGTGGAGTAGGAGTGGTGCCGGAAGAGGCGTTAGAGGAGCTTCTCTCCTTCTGTGTTGCCATGCCTTCTGATGTTGTAGGAGATTTGAATGAAGTTGGCTCTTGCCTTGTAGCTATCATTCCATGTTGTGCTCAGAAAAGCCCTTAGGATCTTTTCAAGGCTAAGACCCGAGTAAGGATGTTGTATTTGCGGAAGCGTTCTGAATAAACTTGTTGAACCACCTTGCACTAGTGTGTGAGAGCAAGATAGATTGATTATAGCAAAGCATTACAAAGCTTTTATAAGATTACAAGGAATATGAAGAGATGCTGCTAACTGTTTTACTGTTGCTGTTGCGGTTCGATACAATGACGACTCGGGCAACTGCTCAATACCGAGTCAGTTGTTTGTCCTTGCTGTCGCGCTGTATATCGTCGAGTCAAAGGTCGCTGACCTTTGACCTTCGCGTAACCTCCAGTTGTTACCGTCATACCCGGGATATAAGCGCCACCCTGGGATAAGCGCAAGGCGCTTTTAATTGGCACATGGCGCTTATATCCGCTCCTCGACTATAAGCGCACCCCCTGAAAAAACTTGTTTTATTATAAGCGCACGTAAACTTTAAATTTTGAAATGTGTTCAAAACGCTGTAACGATTTTTACTTTAGCAGGCGGATGTGTTGCAGATTCGGTTCCCTTCGCATTCGGACCCTGCACTGGATGCGGGTCCAGTCAGCAGGAGCTGTCAGGAGCTGGATGTGAGTCAGATTGGATGTATCTCCCAGCGCGCGCGAGAATTTCACAGACGACCCCATGTAACTTCGACTCGATTGAAAAGGCAAGCACGAGATCTACAGTTTGGTGTTAAAAAATATAAAAAAAAATATGTCATTTTATAAACGCCGGCGCTTATAAATTTACTCGATTATAAGCCCACCCCCCTAAAAAAAAAAACATGTTTTATTATTGCCCCCCATGGGGGTATATCCGGGGTATGACGGTATTTTCTGTCAACCTCCTCAGTTGACTCGCCGTTGCTTCGCTGTAATTCGCCTCGTTTGCAGTTTGATATTTTGACACATCAGACGCGATAATTAATTGTTTCCAACATTGCGGTACTGGTACAACGCGTTGTTCCGTTATGGAGTGACGCATTGGTAGGTGTCAAAATCGGAAGTGTGTGTTCATTGATGGTGGTTGGGGTACAAGTAGCAAACCCTAACATACGTACCCCCTAAGACAAACCTCACTACAGGCTACCAACATTTGACACACCCCCATAGCCTAAGTGAGGGGTGTCTGCAGACATCTTCACCAAGGCGCTTCCGCCTTGTGACCACCACAGGTGTTGTGTGCAGTTAGGCCTTGTTGACACTGGTTTTCGGCTTACTTAGTCTTGAGTTCACTGTTTGCTTTGCTTGTACCCTTTCTATATATCTCTGTTATTGCTTGGACTGGCCTTGTGGCCATTGTTGCTTGTGCTCAGAGTGTGTGGTGACGTTATGATCCACCCTGAGCTTTGTTTCTTTGTGACTGGTCTTGTGACCGTCAGACTCCACAAACTCGAAGCGAGCCTGCCCACGTCTCTGCAACTCTCGCAGAAGGAAGTACCTGACGTTAATGTGCTTCACTCTGCTCTCCAGTCGCGGCTCTCGACAAAGGAGAATGGATGCCTTGTTGTCAGTGAACAAGGTCGGTGCAGAGCTCGGCCGCTCACCCAGGTCGGCGAGCAAGAACGTCAACCAACGCAGCTCCTGTGCCGCCATGGCACCAGCGTAGATCTCAGCCTCAGCTGTAGAGGTCGAGACCGAAGAGGAGCGCGTGGACCGCCAGGAAACAGCTCCAGAACCCAGACTGAAACAGTACCCCTGAGTAGACCTGTTGTCAAACATTATACATGTTGGGTTTGTTAGGCTACAGTGGGTTAGCCTATATGGGGTACACAATTCTAGGGTTTGCTATTTGTACTGATTTCTCTGTTAGTTCAATCATTCCAGTCTCGTAATCTTGACATGGTTTCAGAGCAGGTCCTTCCCTAGGACCGTTCTTAAGGGCCCACCTACCTACCTACCTACCTACATACCTATCAAGCGCCCCTAGTGCGCCTCCTATTGCGCCCCTAGTGCGCCTCCTATTGCGCCCCTAGTGCGCCATCTTTTTTTTTACCGCGCGCGATCTGCTAGCCGCCCGCGCGCGGCCTATTTCGTGCGCGCGACCAGCCAGCAGCCCGCGCGCGGCCATTTTTCGCGCGCGCCTAGCTAGCCGCCAGCGCGCGCGGTTCTTTTTCTTCGCGCGCGGCCCGTCGCGCTGCCCGCGCGCCTTGTGTGCTGCGCTCGACCCCCCGCGCCTTCGTCGCCGCGGTCGGGCCTGCAGCAACAGCCGCGGCAGAGACTGCAGTCGCGGCCGTCGCAACTGCTGCAGCAGCCGCCGCCGCCTCTCCTGCCGCGGCCGCCGCTGCATCTACAGCAGCTGCAGCCGCCGCATCTACTGCAGCAGCCGCCGCTGCAGCTACAGCAGCAGCATCTGCCGCATCTTCTACAGCAGCCGCCGCTGCATTTACAGCAGCAGCAGCCGCCGCATCTTCTGCAGCAGCCGCCGCTGCATCTACAGCAGCAGCAGCTGCCGCATCATCTACAGCAGCGGCCGCCGCCGCATCTACGGCAGCAGCAGCCGCCGCAATCTACAGCAGCGGCCGCCGCAGCTACAGCAGCATCAGCCGCCGCTGCCTCTGCAGCAGCAGCCGCCGCCGACCCAGCAGCAGCAGCCGCCGCCGATCCTGCAGCAGCCGCAACCGCCGAGTCTACTCCATCGGCTGTAGCCGAACCTGCAGCAACTGCCGCCGCTGTCGCGACTGCCCCGGCCCTGCCTTGCCCTGCTGCTACTGTCACTGCCAAGTTTATTACTTACTTTTCCTCCTCCTGCTACCATGGCTACTGCTCCTGTTCTAGCCTTCGACGCTGAGGGCCGCCCAGTGAAATTTGACACCTGGCTCGATGATCTGCACCTTTTCCTACAGCTCACTGCCAAGGAAGACATTTCACTGTACGACCACGCCCTAGGCCATGCTACTGCCCCTGACTCCTCTGCTGCTAGCACACTGCGCTCCCAGTGGCAGACCCGCGACGCACACGCTCGCTTTGCTATCCGCAACTCCCTGCCGCTAGATGAGCGCGAGCACTTCGGCCAGTGCAAGACTGCTAAGGAACTGTACACAGCCGTAGTTGCTCGCTACTCCTCGCCTGCGTCTGCCACCCTAGGCCGCCTCTCCCTGCCCTACCTGTTCCCCGACCTGGCCTCCTTTCACACTGTCGCTGATCTCATCACCCACCTCAAGACTAGTGAGGCCCGTTTTCGCGCTGCTATGCCTGCCGAGTTCCTTGCTAGCAACCCCCCCCCGCTCTGGCTCACCCTCTACCACATTGTCACCCGCCTCCCTGACTCTCTGCGCACAGTCAGGGACTCCTTTCTAGCTCGCTCCCCTACTGAGCTCACCATTGCCCTCCTCGAGAAGGACCTACTTGCAGCTGAGGCGAGCATCGTCGCCGTAGGTGCCTCTCGTGGCGAGCCCCGCACCCCCTTCTTCGAGGGGTGTTCCCCTTCCCCCCTTCTCCCCTCTGTCGCCACTGCTGCTGCTGTCGACCTCCTTGGTGCTGAGAAGGTCGGGGCTGCGTCTGCTTCGAGCGGGCGCCGCAAGAGCAGGGGGGGCAAGGGTGGGGGTGGAGGCGGGGGAGGCGGGGGTGGAGACAGTGGAGGTGGCGGTGGGTCTGGAGAGGCTAGTGGCGGCAGTGGGGGTGGTGACAGCGGCGGCGGGGGTGGTGGCAGAGGCGGAGGTGGCAGCGGCGGCGGTGGCGGTCGTGGCCGTGGCAGGGGTGGAGGTGGCCGAGGCGGTGGCGGTGGCGGTGGCGGTGGTGGCCGTGGAGACGCTGGAGGTGGCCAGAGTCAGCAGCACGCCCCGACCCTCCAGGCCGCCCGTGAGTGGTACGCGCAGCGTGGGTACACTTGCACGTACGTCATCCGCACTGGTGACCGCACTGGCCAGCCATGTGGGAGGCCGCACCCCACGCAGCGCTGCTTCCAGCGCCTGACTGACGCGTGGCGCATCCAGTTTCCTGGGTCTACTGAGCTCCCCCGCTGGCCTGAGCTGGAAAAGAAGGGTGTTGATATCTGGGCTTTAGACTTTGATGCTATTCTCACTGCCATGTATGCGATGTCTATTAGTGGAGAGGGTGCCCAGTACTTGCGTGTTCCGCCTGACCCGGGCATTCAGGCCAGCCCAGCTGCTGCTCTAGGTGCTAGTGTGTCTGCTCCCACAGGTCCTCCTGCAGCAGCTGCCCTAGGTGCTAGTGCGTCTGTGCCCCCTGGTACTGAGTCGACTGCAGCACTGCACACCTTCACACTGGACTCAGGTGCTTCTCGCTCTTTCTTCCGTGACCGCACTGTCCTTGAGCCACTAGCTCGGCCGGTTGCTGTCTCTCTTGCTGACCCCTCTGGGGGTCCGGTCATTGCGACCTCCTCCACTACACTTCCGTGTCCAGCGGTTCCGTCCGGCACGCTCTCAGGTCTCTACCTCCCCTCGTTCTCTACGAACTTGGTGGCAGGTTGTGCGCTGCAGGACGGGGGTGTTCACCAGTTCACCCCTGCCTACGAGCGTGTGACACACTGCACGTGTGCTCGGACGGGCCGCCACCTGGCTACTTTCACTCGAGAGCCGGGGTCGGACCTGTACACACTGACCACTGAGTCCCCTCAGGTAGCTGCGTCTGCGTCTGCGTCAGGTCAGCTGTCCGCCCCCTGCTCGTGTCGCTCTCTGGCGCATGAGACTGTCCTCTGGCACCACCGCCTTGGTCACCCGTCTGTGCAGCGCCTTCGGGCCATGCACAAACGGGACCTTGTTACTGGTCTTCCCAGGGTGCTCCCTCCCCTTCCCGACTCCCCTGCTCCTGACTGCATTCCCTGTGTCGAGGGGCGGCAGCGCGCCGCTCCTCACTCCTCCTCCTTTCCCCCGACGACTGCTCCCTTGCAGACGCTCCATATGGACGTGTGGGGCCCAGCCCGCGTCCGTGGTCAGGGTCAGGAGAGGTACTTCCTGATAGTTGTTGACGACTACTCGCGCTACACCACGGTCTTCCCCTTGCGCGCCAAGGGTGACGTCCCTGGTGTTTTGATCCCCTGGATCAGCCGAGCCCGTCTCCAGCTAGGCAAGCGCTTTCACTCGGACTTTCCTGTCCTGCGCTTGCACTCTGACAGAGGTGGTGAGTTCGCCTCCGACCTCTTGGCAGCCTACTGTGCTGAGCACGGCATTGAGCAGTCGTTCACGCTTCCGGCCTCTCCGCAGCAGAATGGGGTAGCTGAGCGCCGCATTGGCCTAGTCATGGAGGTCGCTCGTACCTCCTTGATCCATGCGGCTGCTCCCCACTTTCTGTGGCCGTTTGCGGTCCGATACGCTGCGCATCAGCTCAACCTCTGGCCCCGTGTCTCCTTGCCGGAGACTTCCCCGACTCTGCGGTGGACGGGAGAGGTTGGCGATGCGTCGCATTTCCGGGTCTGGGGATCTCGAGCTTTTGTCCGCGACACGTCCGCGGACAAGCTCTCGCGTCGCGCCGTTCCCTGTGTCTTTCTTGGCTTTGTGCCTGACGCGCCTGGATGGCAGTTTTACCACGTCACCTCGCGCCGGGTTCTGGCCTCTCAGGACGTCACTTTTGACGAGTCCGTCCCCTTCTACCGCCTCTTCCCCTACCGCACTGCCCCGCTCCCCCCCCCCGCCTCTCTTCCTCGCTCCAGGTGCTGAGGTACCAGACCCCCTCCCCCCTCAGGGTGCCGCTCCCTCAGGTGTGTCCCAGGTAGACCCGGGTGAGCCTGTCGAGGTAGCTGTTGACTCGCGTCCTGAGTCTGGGGGTGCTGAGTCTGGGGGTGCGGAGCCTGGGGGTGCTGAGCCTGGAGGTGCGGAGCCTGGGGGTGCTGAGCCTGGAGGTGCGGAGCCTGGAGGTGCGGAGCCTGGAGGTGCTGAGTCTGGGGGTGCTGAGTCTTCGGGTGCTGAGCCTGCGCGTACTACACCTGGAGGAGCCCTCTCCTCCCAGCAGCTGCAGGAGAGGTACCTCGAGTACTGCCGCCTCCGGAGAGGTGCTTCTGGAGCTCGTCCCAGTACTTCCCCTCCTACCCAGGAGCTCCCCCCCATTCAGCAGATCCGAGAGTGGTACACACGGCGCTGCAGTCTTCGGAGTGGTGCTCCTGGTGCTGCGGACCCGGACGTTGGAGCTGCTGCTGGTGCTGAGGACCCGACCGGCGGCGCTACTGCTGGTGCTGAGGACCTGACCGGTGGCTCTGCTGCTGGTACTGAGGACCCGGGCGTTGGAGCTGCTGCCCGTGCTGAGGACCCGGGCGTTGGAGCTGCTGCTGGTGCTGAGGACTCGGGCGTTGGAGCTACTGCTGGTGCTGAGGACCCGACCGGTGGCGCTGCTGCTGGTGCTGAGGACCCGGGTGTTGGAGCTGCTGCTGGTGCTGAGGACTCGGGCGTTGGGGCTGCCGCTGGTGTCCCTGCTGGTTCTGGAGACGCTGCGCGGCCGCGACCGTACTTCGTACCGCTCCTTCAGCAGGTTCTTGGTCAGGCTCCTCCTCCTAGTCCTCCTCCCTCCGTCGAGTGTCCTCTGCCTGTCCAGCCGCAGTCACAGTTACCGCCTGCCTCGCCTCTCCCTGCTCCCTCTCCTTACGCTGGTCCCACAGGAGGTCTTACAGAGCGTCGTGAGCCTGAGTCTCGTCCTGCTTCGCCTGTTCGTCCTACTCGCACTGGTCGTCGTGTCCCGCGTGAGCGTCCTCCTCCTGTCCCTGGCACTCACTACATGACTTTGCGTCCCTCCACTGCTCCGCAGCGTGTCCCGCTGCCGTCTCCTCCTGCGTCCTCTCTTCTTACTCTTCCTGACCCGGAGTCTGACTCCCATCGTGCTGCCAGTCCCACTGTTACGCGTCTCCTCGCTACAGTTGTCACTGACCCGACCTTTGAGTCCTCTGTTGCGTCTGCTCTGGTCGCTGAGTTGGTTGACTTTGCTGCTCGCTGTCGCTTAGACTACGCTGCCAGCCTTGTCGCTGAGTCTGAGTCTGAGTCTGCCTGTCCTCCGTCCGTCGGGGGTGAGTGTGCTCTTGGCACGGACGTCCTTGAGGACAGACAGGAGGAGTTCCAGTGTCTTGCTGCTGCTTTGCCCCGTCTCGTGTCCTTGCTAGTTGCCCCTGAGGGAGACCCGGATGCACCAGACATCCCGACCCCACGCACTTACGCTGAGGCGATGGCGGGTCCCTACTCCTCTCAGTGGCAGACGGCCATGGACGCCGAGATGGCTTCCTGGAAGTCCACACGCACCTACGTCGACGAGGTTCCCCCTCCTGGGGCGAACATCGTCAGTGGCATGTGGATTTTCAGGGTGAAACGGCCGCCGGGTTCTCCGCCTGTCTTCAAGGCGCGTTACGTGGCTCGAGGCTTCAGTCAGCGAGAGGGAGTTGACTTCTTCCAGACCTTCTCCCCCACCCCGAAGATGACCACTCTTCGGGTGCTGCTGCACATAGCCGCTCACCGCGACTACGAGCTTCACTCACTTGACTTCAGCACTGCTTTCTTGCAGGGCAGCCTGCACGAGGAGATCTGGCTGCGCCGCCCACCTGGCTTCACTGGGTCGTTTCCTCCTGGTACCCAGTGGAGGCTTCAGCGGCCAGTCTACGGTCTCCGCCAGGCTCCGCGTGAGTGGCACGACACACTGAGGACTACACTTGCGGCTCTTGGGTTCGCGCCTTCTACAGCTGACCCGTCACTGTTCCTGCGCACCGACACTTCGCTGCCGCCGTTCTACATCCTCGTGTACGTCGACGACTTGGTCTTTGCCACTGCTGACACTGCAGGACTCGCCTACGTGAAGTCGGAGCTGCAGAGGAGACACACGTGCACAGACCTGGGTGAGCTGACAAGCTATCTTGGCTTGCGGATCACCCGGGACAGAGCACGGCGCACCATCACCTTGACTCAGTCACACATGGTGCAGCAGGTTCTCCAGCGCTTTGGCTTCACGTACTCCTCGCCTCAGTCCACTCCTCTGCCTACCGGTCACTCGCTCTCAGCTCTGCCTTCGGATGAGTCCGTAGAGCCGAGTGGCCCGTATCCAGAGCTTGTGGGCTGCCTCATGTACCTGATGACCTGCACTCGACCTGACCTTGCATACCCTCTTAGCATCCTTGCACGCTATGTCGCTCCTGGCCGTCACAGGAAGGAGCACATGGATGCCGCTAAGAGGGTGTTGCGCTACTTGTGCAGTACGTCGGGCATGGGGCTTGTACTTGGAGGGCGAGACCGAGTTGTGCTCACAGGGCACTCAGACGCTTCTTGGGCAGACGACCAGGCCACTCAGCGGTCGTCTCAGGGTTACACCTTCAGCCTTGGCTCTGGCTCAGTTTCTTGGCGCTCTACACGCTCTTCTTCTGTTCTCGGCTCCAGTTGCGAGGCTGAGATCTACGCTACAGCCATGGCTGCCCAGGAGCTACGCTGGCTGACCTACCTGCTGACTGACCTCGGAGAGCCGCCTCGTTCTCCTCCAGTACTGTACGTCGACAACAAGGCTGCCATTGCCTTGTGTGAGGAGCACAGACTGGAGCACAGAACGAAGCACATCGCCCTGCGGTACTTCCTTGCTCGAGAGCTGCAGCAGCGCGGCCAGCTTCGTCTTCGTTACGTGGCCACTGAGGCCAACACTGCTGATGTGTTCACCAAGGCGCTTCAGCCTCGTGACCATCAGCGCTTCTGCACTCTACTAGGCCTTGTGCCTACTGGACCTCACTTGCTTACCTCTTGACTTTGCTTGTACTGTGATCACTATATATATCTATACCTGCATGTTTACTCTTGCTAGGTTGTGATCACTGTATCTCTGGCTCTGTTATAAACCTGCATGTGAACTGGTCTTGTGACCACTAGCTTGTGCTCGGAATTTGTGTGGAATCCTCGAGATCCACCCTGAGCTTGTTGTTGTCTTGCTTTGCCTTGACTGGTCTTGTGACCCCTAGGTCTCCCCCACTTTGCCTATGGGGGTGTGTCAAACATTATACATGTTGGGTTTGTTAGGCTACAGTGGGTTAGCCTATATGGGGTACACAATTCTAGGGTTTGCTATTTGTACTGATTTCTCTGTTAGTTCAATCATTCCAGTCTCGTAATCTTGACACCTGTGAGTCTCAGCGTCGTCAGCGAAAGAATAGTTACAGTGACCAGTAAGTACAACAGACTGCTGCCCTCCAAGAACTAGCCCCACCCCTGATGTCGTCGCTAGGTACTTCGCCACCCTCACAGCTGCTGTCCAGTGAACAGGACGGTGTCTCCCTGGCGCAACAAAGCGCGCAAGGATGCTGAGAGGGAAAGCGAGGTCCGGGCGAGTACAAGTCATCAGGTACATGAGGCAACCCACAAGCTCTACGTAGGGACCACTAGGCTCACAACGGCTCGTCAGGAAAGGGGCCAGTGAGTCTGTGGTCAACAGCAAGAGGTGTGCGCTGTACTGTGGAGTGCTGAAGCTCGAACCGCTGAAGGACCTGCTGCACCATGTGTGACTGTGAGAGTGTAATGGTGCGAGCAGCTCTGTCCCTGGTGATCTGCAGCCCAAGGTAATGGCGCAGCTCACCAAGGTCAGTGCACGTGTGTCTCTTCTGCAGTTTGGACTTCACGTCTGCCAAAGCAACCCTGTCAGCAGTGGCGAAAACTAGGTCGTCGACGTAAACCAGAACGAAGAACGGTGTGGAGCCACGGCGAACGAACAGCGACGGGTCGGCAGAAGACGGCTGGAACCCAAGGTCAGAGAGGGTAGAGCGGAGAGTGTCGTGCCACTCACGAGGGGCCTGGCGAAGACCGTAGACAGGTCGCCTCAGCCTCCACTGGGTCCCAGGAGGGAAAGTGCCAGTGAAGGCAGAGGGACGACGCAGCCAGACCTCCTCGTGTAGGCTGCCCTGAAGAAAAGCAGTGGAGAAGTCGAGAGAGTGTAACTCGTAGTCTCTCTGTGCTGCTACGTGCAGTAACACCCGAAGAGTGGTCATCTTCGGGGTCGGCGCGAAGGTCTGAAAGAAGTCAACTCCCTCGCGCTGACTGAAACCTCTAGCAACGTAGCGCGCCTTGAAGACTGGAGGAGATCCTGGTGGCCGCTTCACCCTGTAGATCCACATGCCATCGACTACGTTCGTCCCAGGGGGAGGAACCTCGTCGACGTAGGTGCCTGTGGATCTGTAGGAGGCCATCTCTGCGTCCATGGCAGCTCTCCACTGAGAGGCCCAAGGCCCTGACACTGCCTCAGCGTAAGTGCGAGGAGTCGGAATGTCAAGGGCGTCAGGGTCACCCTCAGGGGTGAGGAGCATGGCACAGAGATGAGGGGAAGCGGCTGCCAGGAACTCTAGCTCAAACTGCCTGTCCTCTAGGACGTCACAGCCAAGGGCAGACACACCCCCAACGGCCAGAGGACTGGTCGGAGGAGCAGCCACAAGAGTGGTGGCGTAGTCAAGGCGGCGAGTAGAGGCAAACTCAGTGACCGCGGCAGTAAGAGCGGAGACAGAGGACAAAGAGGCACGAGGGTGGGTAACAAGAGAGGCGAGAACACGAGAGAGAACAGGACGGTACGTGCGGTAGTAGTCAGTGACAGGGGTAGAGAGAGAAGCTGTGAGGGCCGACTCAGGAGGAGAAGGAAGCACAGGAGGAGCCGAACGAGACGGACTAGAACGTAACAAGACAGTACGAAGGTCAGTGAAAGGAACAGGGGACGAGGGACGAGCACGAGGAGAGCGACGAGTAGCCCAAGTACGAGACGGAGGAGGAGAGGACAAAGGCGGAGAACTGGGGAAAACAGCGGGGGAGGAGTCAGGAGGAGGAAACGTGGGACCGTAGACAGGAGGAGAGGGGAGACCAAGGGTCCGAAGACCCGAGACAGGAGGAGGAAGTGGCTGCTGCTGCTGCTGCTGCTGCTGCGGCTGCGGCTGCTGCTGGGACTGCTGCTCCTGCGGCTCCAGCTGCTGCTGCTGCTCCTCCAGCCGCTGTAACTCCCTCTCCTCTCTCTCCAACGCCAGCTGCTCCTCACGGGCACGGCGAACACGAGCCTGGTGCCTAGTCGGGTAGGGGTGGGGGGGCGGAGTAGTGTCCGGAGCAGCGGCAGCTCCAGAGTCCACCCCCGAAGGACCAGGCGCACCACCCCCAGAGGCAGCACTAACACCAGCTCCAGACCCAGGCTCACCAGAAACCGAAGGAGGCGCACCCTCACCCCCAGACGGAGCACCCCCAGTGTCCGCGCGACCAGCACCAGCTCCCGGAAGACAAGAGTCCTCTGCACCCACTGGCGCAGCTCCAACTCCAGCACCCCCAGAACCAGAAACCGGTACAGGAACAGGCTCGGCACCAACCTCTCGAGAGCTAGCACCTGCGGCACGCTGCGAGGAGGACTGTGGGGAGGGAGGCTGTACCGGAGGGGCTACCGAAGGAGGAGGGGTAGCCTGGGACACACCTGACGGGGCTGGACCAGGGGGGGGAGGCTGTACCGGGGGAGCAGGAGGGGGAGCGGCAGTCAGGAAGAGGGGGGGAGGAGGAACCGGGAGACCTCGACTGGGGTACCTGACGTAGTACGGGGTGGACTCCTCGAAACGGACGTCACGGGAGTCAAAGAACCGGTGAGAGGGAGGGTGGTAAAAGGTGAAGTCAGAGGAGTCCTCAGGGAAACCAAGGAAGACACAAGGAACCGCACGAGGTGAGAGTTTGTCCGCAGAGGTGTCGCGGACAAGAGCCAAGCAACCCCAGACACGAAACCTCGACGCAACACCAGGGGACCCGGTCCAAAGACTGGTCGGCGAAGCCTCTGGCCGAGAGACGCGTGGCCAGAGGTTCAGCTGGTGCGCGGCGTACCAAACCGCATAAGGCCACAGAAAATGGGGGGCACGGGCGTGAGTCAGGGAGGTGCGGGCGATCTCCATGACCAAGCCTATGCGGCGCTCAGCAACCCCATTCTGCTGTGGGGACTCTGGAAGCGTCCAGGACTGACGAATGCCCTGCTCGCGACAGAATCCAGCGAGAATGCCGGAGCGAAACTCACCCCCGCGGTCGGAGTGAAGACAGCTGACACGACGACCACGAGTGTCCGCGGTGGTGAGCAACCACCTGATCAGCGTAGAAGTCACCTCAGACTTCTTCGCCAGGGGGAACACCGTGGTGTAGCGGGAGTAGTCGTCAACGACCACCAGAAAGAAACGCTCACGCTCAGGGCCAAGGCGAGAGGCGGGGCCCCAGACGTCCAAGTGAAGCGTCTCAAACGGCTCGGTGGCCGGACGAAGGGAGGAGGAGTGAGGGGTGGCGCGCAGCCGACCCTCGACGCAAGGACCGCACGGTGGTGCAAGGGACGGCGGCAGCGACGGCAATTCACATGGGAGACCTAAGACCAGACGCTGACTAGACATAGCACGCAGACGTGGAAGAGAAGGGTGTCCCATCCGGTGGTGCCACAGAACGGTGGGGTGGGCAAGCGACCGGCAGGAGCAAGACGCAGCGACTGGACTGGACGCGACAACCTGAGGGGACGGAACCACCTGGTGAAACACAGGGAGGAGACTAGGGGGAGGGACAGGAACTGGGAGTAGGGGCTGCTGCGACGGCGGCCGCTGCGGCTGCTGCTGCTGCTGCTGCGTCCGCTGCCGTGCGCGCGGGCCAGTGTGAAGAGTGTAGAGACCGGAACCCGGCTCAGCAGCAAAGGTGGCCAGAGGCTGGTAAGAGTCCCCGTCAACACACACCGCAGTCTCCCCAGAAGGCTCAAACCACACACCCACGTGCTGACTCACGAGGGGTCGCACGCCCACCAAGTTCCGGGAGAACGAGGGGACATGAAACCCAGTGAGAGACCCGGAGGGAGCAGCAGGACACGGCAAAGTGGTAGTGTGACGCGCAGTGACTGGTCCCGAGGTGGGATCAGCCAGTGCCACAGAGACAGGCGCAGGAAGTGGCGTAAGTGTCGTGCTGTCACGAAAGAAGCAGTGCGAGGCTCCAGAGTCCAGCGTGAACGACAGCGAACCGTCCTCTGAGGTAGCCGCTGGACTAGAGTCTACACAAGAACCTACACTAGCAACAGGCAACTGAGCAAGGCTAGCACCTAAGCTAACAACACCAGAGTAAACAGAGTCAGAAACACTAGAGTCAACAACAGCATACATAGCATGAGGAGTTCCAATCAGATCAGCTAACTGCTCGGCAGACATGTCCCACAGAGCGGAACCGTAACGCTGAACAAGGGGAAACCAGTCAGGGGCAGGACCGCCAACCCCGTAAACCAAACGAACCGTGTCAGTGAGCTGAGCAAAACACTGACCAGGGGGGTGAAGGCGGCCACAAGGGTGGCCCCGGCGAGCACCTGTCAGAACCTGATAGGCGCAGGGAGGGTAAACAGCACCACGCTGCGGCTGACGCGGCCCCGACCCCGAAGCCAGCTGCGGCCGCTGCTGCTGCGGAGGCTGCTGGGAGGAGAGGGGCTGCTGCTGCTGCTGCTGCTGAAGCTGCTGCTGACGCTGGGCCCGGTACCACGCCGCTGCTCCACCCACCGGGGCTGGCAGTACAGGGGGCGACTGACGAACGCGGGCGTCGCCACCACCAGCAGTCGCAGTGGAGTCACCGGTCGCTGCACGAGACGTCTCTCCAGGCCCTGCACTCCCACCACCGCCAGTCGCAACGCCACCCCCACTACCTCCGCCTCCACCAACGCCGCCGCCAGCACCGCCCCTCTTGCCACCCCTACCGCGGGACCGCGACGAAGTCGTAACAGCAGCTGCGGTCGCGTCAGTAGCGGCAGTGGCGAGAGAGGCAGTAAAGGTGGGCAACTGCGGAACTGTGCACCCGTGGAAGAGCGGGGGGGGCACAGCACCAGAGGCAGCGGCGACGGAGCGGAGGTTGCTCTCGACGTCCTTGAGAGCAGACTCAAGGACGTCAACAGTGAGCTCACTAGGGTGCTTCAGGAGAAGCGCGTCACGAACGGAGGCAAGGCGGTCGGGGAGGCTAGTGGCGATAAAATAGATAGTAATCGCCATGGGAGGAGGAAGCAGTGCGAGCTGTGCCTCAGTGCAAGCAGCGCGGTAACTAGAGTCGAGCGAGCGGAGGTGAGCAATCAAGTCAGCAGAGCGCTCAAATGAGGCGAGATCAGGGAACAGGAACGGGAGGAAAAGGCGGCCAAGAGAGACAGCAGCAGGAGTGGAGTAGCGGGCCTTAATCGCAGTCAGGTACTCAGCAGCAGTGCGAACCTGAGCAAAGTGAGCCTCCTCAGACTCAGGGAGGAGGGTGCTGAGCGCGATGCAGGCCGCAGCGTCACGCGACGTCCAAGCTGTCAGGTCAGCGCGCTGGCTAGCGAAGCGAGCTCTAGCGGCGTCGTCAGGGGCAGGACCTAAAGGCGTAGGTTCGGGGGGCGCAGGGAGGGCACCAGTAGCGTGCGCCCAGAGGGTCTCGCCTGACTGGACCTGACTCTCTAACTGACGGCGAGCGCGCATAAGCCAGAGTGAAAAGTCAAGAGGTCTACCGTCAGCGTCGAAACGAAGTACACGCTGAGTCGCCATAGTGAAAACTGATGGAAAAGCGGAGGCAGGAAACCCTAAACGAGATGGCGTGGCGAAAATCGGGCGGGCAAAGGGCGAAGCGGGAAACCCTAAACGAGGCACAGGCGCAGCTAAATGGGGGGGCGTTAAGGGGCAGCCGCACGGGGGCTAAGGGCAGCCGCGCGGGCGCGGGGGCGGGCGTTAAGGGGCAGCCGCGCGGGGGCTAAGGGCAGCCGCGCGGGCGCGGGGGCGGGCGTTAAGGGGCAGCAGCGCGGGGGCTAAGGGCAGTCGCGCGCGACGCGACGAGCAGCGAAGGCGGGCGCCGCGGCGACGGGCGCAGGCTGCGAGCGCGACGTAGGGCGCCGCGGCGGGCAGCGACGGCGGGCGCCGCGGCGACGGGCGCAGGTGTCAAATGTTGTAGCCTATAGTGAGGTTTGTCTTAGGGGGTACAAAACTTAGGGTTAGCTATATGTACCCCAACCAACATCAATGCATCATCCATTCTTCATTCTGACATGGTATCAGTTAGGTTAGGATCCTGTGGGATCCCGTTCCGCCGTTCTCCGTTCGTACCACCCGAGCCTGATCCTAGCTCTCGTTCGTCTCCTTCTCGTTGTTACCGAGCCTAGCGCCGAGCCACGCTCTCGTTCGTATCGTTCCAGCTGTTACCGAGCCTAGCAACGACCCACGCTCTCGTTCGTATCGTTCCAGCTGTTACCGCCCCCCCGTCGCGTCGCCTTCCCCCCCCTCGAGACGCGCCCGTCCCTTTCCCCCTGTCGCGTCGCGCTCCCCCCGTCGCGTCGCGTCCGCTCCTTCCCCCCGTCGCGTCTCCTTCCCCATGTCCCGTCGCGCCCCCCCCTTTCCCCCCGTCGCGTCGCCCTCCCCCTGTCCCGTCGCGCCCGCCCCTTCCCCCCGTCGCGTCGCCCTCCCCCTGTCCCGTCGTACCCGCCCCTTTCCCCCCGTCGCGTCGCCCTCCCCCTGTCCCGTCGCTCCCGCCCTCTCCCCCCGTCGCGTCGCCCGTCCCGCAGCGCCCGCCACTGTCGCTCGCGACCGCGCTCGTCGCCGCCGCGCCTGCCGCCGTCGCCCGCCCCCTGCGCGCCTCGCCGCGGCCCCGCCGTCGTCGCCCGCCGCTGCGCGCGTCGCCGCTGCGCCCCCTGCCGTCGCCCGCTGCGCGCGCTGCTGGCCCCTGCTGCCGAGCGCGCTGCCATCGCCCGCCGCTGCGCCCGTTCCCGTTCCCCGCTGCTTAGTCCCCTGTTACCTCCCGCTGTCACGCCCGCTGTGGCGTCCGCTCCTCCCCTGTCCCAGAGTACCGCCGAACCCTAATTTGCCTCTCACCTACTGCTGTCCCCTCCCTCTCCGTTCGCGTTCGTTTTCACTATGGCGACTCAGCGTGTCCTTCGTTTCGACGCTGACGGTAGACCTCTTGATTTTTCCGTCTGGCTTCTTCGTGCTCGCCGTCTGTTAGAGAGTCAGGTCCAGGCAGGCGAGACCCTCTGGGCGCACGCTACTGGTGCCCTACCTGCGCCCCCCGACCCTACGCCTTTAGGACCTGCCCCTGACGACGCCGCTAGAGCCCGCTTTGCCACTCAGCGAGCTGACCAGACGGCTTGGACGTCACGTGACGCTGCGGCCTGCATCGCGCTCAGCAGCCTCCTCCCTGAGTCTGAGGAGGTTCACTTCACTCAGGTTCGCACCGCTGCTGAGTACCTCACTGCGATTAAGGCCCGCTACTCTACTCCCGCTGCTGTCTCTCTTGGCCGCCTGTTCCTCCCGTTCCTGTTTCCTGACCTAGCGTCTTTTGAGCGCTCTGCTGACTTGATCGCTCACCTCCGCTCGCTCGACGCTAGTTACCGCGCTGCTTGCACTGAGGCACAGCTTGCACTGCTTCCTCCCCCTATGGCGATTACTATCTATTTCATCGCCACTAGCCTCCCTGACCGCCTTGCCTCCGTTCGCGACGCGCTTCTGCTGAAGCACCCTAGTGAGCTCACCGTCGAGGTCCTTGAGTCTGCACTCAAGGACGTCGAGAGCAACCTTCGCTCGGTAGCCGCTGCCTCTGGTACTGTTGCCCCCCCACTCTTCCACGGGTGCACAGTCCCGCAGTTACCCACCTTTACTGCCTCACTTGCCACTGCCGCTACTGACGCGACTGCAGCTGCTGTTACGACTGCGTCGCGGTCCCGCGGTAGGAGTGGCAAGAAAGGCGGTTCTGGTGGTGGTAGTGGAGGTGGAGGCGGAGGTAGTGGAGGTGGCGTTGCGCCTGGCGGCGGTGGAGGTTCAGGGCCTGGAGAGGCGCCTCGTGCAGTGACTGGTGACTCCACTGCGCCTGCTAGTGGTGGCGACGCCCGAGTTCGTCAGTCGCCTCCTGTACTTCCTGCCCCGGTTGGTGGAGCAGCGGCGTGGTACCAGGCTCAGCGTCAGCAGCAGCTTCTGCAGCACCAGCAGCCCCTCTCCTCCCAGCAGCCTCAGCAGCAGCAGCGGCAGCAGCTGGCTCCAGGGTCGGGGCTGCGTCAGACCCAGCGCGGTGCTGCTTACACTCCCTGCACCTACCAGGTTCTGACAGGCACTCGTCGTGGCCACCCTTGTGGCCGGTTTCACCCCCCTGGTCAGTGCTTTGCTCAGCTCACTGACACGGTTCGTTTGGTCTACGGGGTTGGTGCTCCTGCCCCTGACTGGCTGCCTCTTGTTCAGCGTTACGGCTCCGCTCTGTGGGGCATGTCTGCTGAGCAGTTAGTTGATCTGATTGGTAATCCCCATGCTATGTATGCTGTTGTTGACTCTAGTGTTTCTGACTCTGTTTACTCTGGTGTTGTTAGCTTAGGTGCTAGCCTTGCTCAGTTGCCTGTTGCTAGTGTAGGTTCTTGTGTAGACTCTAGTCCAGCGGCTACCTCAGAGGACGGTTCGCTGTCGTTCACGCTGGACTCTGGAGCCTCTCACTGCTTCTTTCGTGACAGCACGACACTTACGCCTCTTCCTGCGCCTGTTTCTGTGGCGCTGGCTGATCCCACTTCGGGACCAGTCACCGCGCGTCACACTACCACCTTGCCGTGTCCGGCTGCTCCTTCTGGGTCTCTCACTGGGTTTCACGTCCCCTCGTTCTCCCGGAACTTGGTGGGCGTGCGACCCCTCGTGAGTCAGCACGTGGGTGTGTGGTTTGAGCCTTCTGGAGAGACTGCGGTGTGTGTTGACGGGGACTCTTACCAGCCCCTCGCCACTTTTGCTGCTGAGCCGGGCTCCGGTCTCTACACTCTTCACACTGGCCCGCGCGCTCAGCAGCGACTGCAGCAGCAGCAGCAGCAGCCGCAGCAGCCGCAGCCGCAGCCACAGCCGCCCCTCCTGCCCCCGGCCCCTGTTTTGCCCCCCGTTCGAGTCCTCGCGTCTCACCAGGTTGCTCCGTCCCCCCAGGTAGCTGTGTCTTGTCAGGTTCCTCCGTCTAGTCCGGTCGCTGCGTCGTGCTCCTGTCGGTCGCTTGCCCACCCCACCGTTTTGTGGCACCACCGGCTGGGGCACCCTTCTCCTCCTCGTCTTCGCGCTATGTCTCGTCAGCGTCTTGTCTTAGGTCTCCCGCGTGTCTTGCCGTCGCTGCCGCCGTCCCTTGCACCACCGTGCGGTCCTTGCGTCGAGGGTAGGCTGCGCGCCACCCCTCACTCCTCCTCCCTTCGTCCGGCCACCGAGCCTTTTGAGACGCTGCACTTGGACGTCTGGGGCCCCTCTCCTCGCCCTGGCCCTGAGCGTGAGCGTTTCTTTTTGGTGGTCGTTGACGACTACTCCCGCTACACCACAGTGTTCCCCCTGGCGAGGAAGTCTGAGGTGACTTCTACGCTGATCAGGTGGTTGCTTACCACCCAGGACACTCGTGGTCGTCGTGTCAGCTGTCTCCACTCCGACCGCGGGGGCGAGTTTCGCTCCGGCATTCTCGCTGGATTCTGTCGCGAACAGGGCATTCGTCAGTCCTGGACGCTTCCGGAGTCCCCACAGCAGAATGGGGTTGCTGAGCGTCGCATAGGCCTGGTCATGGAGATTGCCCGCACCTCCTTGACTCACGCCCGTGCCCCCCATTTCCTGTGGCCATACGCGGTCAGGTACGCCGCGCACCAGCTGAACCTCTGGCCACGCGTCTCTCGGCCGGAGGCTTCACCGACCAGTCTTTGGACAGGGTCCCCTGGTGTCGCGTCGAGGTTTCGTGTCTGGGGGTGCTTGGCTCTTGTCCGCGACACCTCCGCGGACAAGCTCTCGCCTCGCGCCGTTCCTTGTGTCTTCCTTGGTTTCCCTGAGGACTGTTCTGACTTCACCTTTTACCACCCTCCCTCTCACCGGTTCTTTGACTCCCGTGACGTCCGTTTCGAGGAGTCCACCCCCTACTACGTCAGGTACCCCAGTCGAGGTCTCCCGGTCCCTCCCCCCCCTCTCTTCCTGACCGCCGCTCCCCCGCCTGCTCCCCCGGTACAGCCTCCCCCCCCTGGTCCAGCCCCGTCTGGTGTGTCTCAGGCTAGCCCTCCCCCTTCGGTGGCCCCTCCTGTACAGCCTCCCTCCCCACAGTCTTCCTCGCCGCCTCCTGCAGGTGCTCCCTCTCGGGAGGTTGGTCCTGCGACTGTCCCTGTACAGGTCTCTGGTTCTGGGGGTGCTGGAGTTGGAGCTGAGCCGCGGGTTGCAGAGGACTCTTGTCTTCCGGGGGCTGGTACTGGTCGTGCGGAGTCTGGGGGTGCTGGTGCGGAGTCTGGGGGTGCTGCGTCTGGGGGTGAGGGTGTCCCTTCGGTTTCTGGAGAGCCTGGGTCTGGAGCTGGTGTTGGTGCTGCCTCTGGGGGTGGTGTGCTTGGTGCTTCGGAGGTCGACTCTGGGGCTGCCGCTGCCCCGGACACTACTCCTTCCCCCCACCCCTACCCGACCAGGTTCCAGGCTCGTGTTCGCCGTGCTCGTGAGGAGCAGCTGGAGTTGGAGAGAGAGGAGAGAGAGTTGCAGCGGCTCGAGGAGCAGGAGCGACAGCAGCAGGAGCAGCAGCAGGGGCAGCAGCCGCTGGAGCAGCAGCAGCCGCAGCAGCCGCAGCAGCAGCAGCTGCCGTCTCCTCCTCCTGTCTCGGGTCTTCGGACCCTTGGTCTCCCCTCTCCCTCTCCTTCCTCCTCCCCCTCTCCTCCCGTCTCTGGTCCTCCGCTTCCTCCTCCTGACCCCTCTCCCGCTGTTTTCCCTCGTTCTCAGTCTTCGTTGTCTCCTCCTCCTTCTCAGACTTGGGCCTCTCGTCGCTCCCCTCGTGCTCGTCCCTCGTCTCCTGTTCCCTTCACTGACCTTCGTACAGCCTTCCTTTGTTCTCGTCCACCTCGTCCGTCTCCGTCTGTGCTTCCGTCTCCTCCTGAGTCGGCCCTCACTGTGTCGCTTCCTTCTCCTGTCACTGACTACTACCGCACGTACCGTCCTGTTCTCTCTCGTGTTCTCGCCTCTCTTGTTACCCACCCTCGTGCCTCTGTGTCCTCTGTGTCCGCTCTTACTACCGCAGTCACTGAGTTTGCCTCTACCCGCCGCCTTGACTTCGCCACCGCTCTTGTGGCTGCTCCTCCTTCCAGTCCTCTGGCCGTCGGGGGTGTGTCTGCCCTTGGCTGTGACGCCCTAGAGGACAGGCAGTTTGAGCTAGAGTTCCTGGCGGCCGCTTCCCCTCATCTCTGTGCCATGCTCCTCGCCCCTGAGGGTGACCCCGACGCCCTTGACATTCCGACTCCTCGCACTTACGCTGAGGCAGTGTCAGGGCCTTGGGCCTCTCAGTGGAGAGCTGCCATGGACGCAGAGATGGCCTCCTACAGATCCACAGGCACCTACGTCGATGAGGTTCCCCCTCCGGGGGCGAACGTAGTCGACGGCATGTGGATCTACAGGGTGAAGCGGCCACCGGGATCTCCTCCGGTCTTCAAGGCGCGCTACGTGGCTAGAGGTTTCAGTCAGCGCGAGGGAGTTGACTTCTTTCAGACCTTCGCGCCCACCCCGAAGATGACCACTCTTCGGGTGTTACTACACGTAGCAGCACAGAGAGACTACGAGTTACACTCTCTCGACTTCTCTACTGCTTTCCTTCAGGGCAGTCTTCACGAGGAGGTCTGGTTGCGTCGTCCCTCTGCCTTCACTGGCTCTTTCCCTCCTGGGACCCAGTGGAGGCTGAGGCGACCGGTTTACGGACTTCGTCAGGCTCCTCGTGAGTGGCACGACACCCTGCGTTCTACCCTGTCTGACCTTGGGTTCCAGCCGTCTTCTGCTGACCCGTCGCTGTTCGTTCGTCGTGGCCCCACACCTTTCTTTGTTCTGGTCTACGTTGACGACCTTGTTTTCGCCACCCCTGACAGGGTTGCTTTGGCACACGTGAAGTCCGAACTGCAGAAGAGACACACCTGCACTGATCTTGGTGAGCTGCGCCACTACCTTGGCCTGCAGATCACCAGGGACAGAGCTGCTCGCACCATTACACTTTCACAGTCACACATGGTGCAGTAGGTCCTTCAGCGGTTCGGGCTTCAGCACTCCACAGTACAGCGCACACCTCTTGCTGTTGACCACAGACTCACTGGACCCTTTCCTGACGAGCCGTTCGAGCCTAGTGGTCCCTACGCAGAGCTTGTGGGTTGCCTCATGTACCTGATGACTTGTACTCGCCCGGACCTCGCCTTCCCTCTCAGCGTTCTTGCGCGCTTTGTTGCGCCAGGGAGACACCGTCCTGTTCACTGGACAGCAGCTGTGAGGGTGGCGAAGTACCTAGCGACGACATCAGGCGTGGGGCTAGTTCTTGGAGGGCAGCAGTCTGTCGTACTTACTGGTCACTGTGACTCCTCTTACGCTGACGACGCTGAGACTCACAGGTCTACTCAGGGGTACTGTTTCAGCCTGGGTTCTGGAGCTGTTTCCTGGCGGTCCACGCGCTCCTCTTCGGTCTCGACCTCTACAGCTGAGGCTGAGATCTACGCTGGTGCCATGGCGGCACAGGAGCTGCGTTGGTTGACCTTCTTGCTCACCGACCTTGGTGAGCGGCCGAGCTCTGCACCGACCTTGTTCACTGACAACAAGGCGTCTATTCTCCTTTGTCGAGAGCCACGACTGGAGAGCAGAGTGAAGCACATTCACGTCAGGTACTTTCTTCTGCGAGAGTTGCAGAGGCGTGGACAGGCTCGCTTTGAGTTTGTGGAGTCCGAGGCCAACACTGCAGACATCTTCACCAAGGCGCTTCCGCCTTGTGACCACCAGAGGTGCTGTGTGCAGTTAGGCCTTGTTGACACTGGTTCTCGTGTTGCTTAGACTTGAGTGTACTGTTTACTTTGCTTTCTATATATCTCTGTTACTTCTTGGACTGGCCTTGTGGCCACTGTTGTTTGTGCTCAGACTGTGTGGTGACGTTGTGATCCACCCTGAGCTTCGTTTCTTGGACTGGTCTTGTGACCGTACTCGTTTGGTTCTGCTAGACACCCCTCACTTAGGCTATGGGGGTGTGTCAAATGTTGTAGCCTATAGTGAGGTTTGTCTTAGGGGGTACAAAACTTAGGGTTAGCTATATGTACCCCAACCAACATCAATGCATCATCCATTCTTCATTCTGACAGCAGGCTGCGGGCGCGACGGCGGGCGACGGGAGAAGGCGCAGCGGTGGCGCGCGTAAGGGGGGGACGGGCGACGTGACGACGGGCGGGGAGAGCGCGATTCGACGGGCAGCAGGGGGGAAAACGCGACTCGACGGGCAGCGGGGGGAAAAACGCGACTCGACGGGCAGCAGGGGGAAAAACGCGACTCGACGGGCCTCGGAGGGGGGAAAACGCGACGGGCCAGCAGGGGGGAGGAAGGTCGCTACGCTACTCGAGTAGGGGATCGGCGGAACGGGCGGTAACGAAGGAACGGGACGAGAGCGGGCCGGCGCTAGGCTCGGGCAAGACGTGCGTAAGTAATACGAGAGAGGGAGACAGGCTCGGGCGATACGAACGAGGTCGGGAGGAACGGGATCCTACAGGATCCTAACCTAGGTGATACCATGTCAAAATCGGAAGTGTGTGTTCATTGATGGTGGTTGGGGTACAAGTAGCAAACCCTAACATACGTACCCCCTAAGACAAACCTCACTACAGGCTACCAACATTTGACAGTAGGGAATCTTCGGGAATGTTATAAGAACTTTTCGGTTATTCCAACATTTTCAATACGTGGTGATAAGACCATAGCAGCATGTAGTGGATGTCGAGTCTTTGTTATTGTCGTAACAAGCATCAGTGTATATGTGTATATGAATGTGTATCCAAAAAGTATATGTGAAGAAAGGTATAGAAAATATAGCAAAAAAACTATTATGCTAATACTGGATAATTCTATCACAAATATTTTCATAAATAATAAATTATATTTTGTTTCAGTAATACCGTGTGCCTATGGTACAGTATTTGGAGAGCCGTTATTGCATACTTTTGTCTGATATATGTAGTGTTGGCTAGAAAAGTCATTCGTGCTACTATCGATGGATCTTGTGTGAGCGAAGCGCGACGACGAAGACTAAACCAAGAACTACAAATGCTGCTCTGCTCAAGGATTTCAAACCATTGCTGGAGACCTCCATTTCTCCCTTCTTGAACCACTTACCATCACATTACAATGGCCCTCAAGTTCGGCTTCTCCATTTTCACCTTGGCGATACTAATCTGCCTTCATGTATCCTTCTCGAATCTTGGGTAACTTCTTGAAGCTCGTAACTGCTTTGAAGCTCATAACTTCTTCCTGTCTAACCATTTTGTACAGGGTCTCAGCGAAACGGCACAAGATTAAAAACCACAAGAATGTCAAACTTACACCAACAAGCCGCGTTATGAACTCTGGACCGTCCATGGTGTTTGATGCTGGGGTCGAGGATCATATGTCAATAGATGCAGACGGACGCGGGTTTTACATCTTTGAGGACGACTCAGGAAGTACGCGTTTTCAACATGTAACACACGATCATATCTGTTACTACTAGTGCTTACCTGACATTGTCATTCGGATGCGTGGCAGCTGCTCGTGTGCGATCTTCATCGCGTTATCCAACGGGAACTACATTCTCAGGAGACGTGATGATCCCCAGTGGTGCAACGAGTGGCATTGTGTCATCTTTCTACTTGTCCTCACTAGAAGGAAGCACAACGCAAGATGAGATTGACTTCGAATGGCTTGGCAAGAACAACATGCAGGTTCAGACAAACTACTACGTCAATGGGTAATTTCCTTCTTAACAAGTTCTCTGTTTCCTTTCTTCTTTTTTTTTTATGCAATACTTTGTTATGCTAACATTTCGTCAGAGTTGGTGGACACGAGCTGGTCGTTGACCTAGGATTCGACGCCAGCCAGAGCTTCCATACCTACGCCATTACATACGACGAAGACAAGATTCAGTGAGTAAATGTTTTCTCGTCGTGCTGTTCTTGACGTTCCTATGGTATTCTGAGCGATTATGACGCATTTTTCTTTACAGATGGTTCATTGATGGCGAGCTCGTGCGCACGGTGTTGAAATCCACGAGCAGCAGCTTTCCCTCTATGAACGTCTATTTATACTCCAGCTTGTGGAACGCTTCTTTCATTAACGGGGGCTCGTGGGCTGGAGTTAACAGCGATCCTACCAATGCCGCTTACACGATTGCTGCCAAGAATATAAACATTCAGTAAACCTGGAGAAGATCAGACTAACCTGTTGTATGACTATTTATTGTAGTACCTGTATGTATGATAGGAAGCTCTTGGAAATGTCTCTTTTCAGTAAAGGTCCATTCCATGCTCGTTATCATGTAGAAAATCCGACCACCTCACGTCCAATGTACCGTACGATTCGCACACCAGATAAAGGTTGCAGCTTCTTTTATCACAACTCAAGATCCTTCAAAACTGTGAGACCCTGATATGCACGTCAAGAAGGCCTCTTAGCAAACTGCCGATACCAAGTGACCATAGGGGTAGTCCCACACCAAGAGGCTTTTGCAAATCAACTGTTGAGATTTCGACCCCTTAAGAGACATGCATCCCAGGTTTGAACATGTACCGTAGCTGTTGCATATCAATGAACGTAGCTGAAAAGGCTGCTCAATGTATCATCTCTACTACTAAACCCTCAGTGATCAACCTCAGGTGGAGGTGTTGAGCAAGAATTCATAGTCTTCCATGCATCTATCCAGGTAACCATGGCCTCTGCCAGCTTGTTAAGAGATGAATCAGCTTTGCCAAGCTTCTCCTTCACCTGAGGTATACAAGCGAGTTTCCAGATGGAAAATGGTCAGGAAGAAACACAGAAATAAAGCAGGAAATCACTTACGGCTCCCAGTCACCTGTTTGGCGATTTCAAGGTAGCATGCCTCCACCGTTGAAGCTTCAGCAGGTAGCTGCATGGATTGGAAGAATGGTACAATCTCCTCTTGCCAAAATATGCCCTTGTACTCCTTCCTGCAGCAAAAAAAACATCAGTATGCCAGCGCTTGGCAGGAACTAGGTATGCCAAACAAAGACAAGCGTTACCTCAAGCATGCGAAAGCATTTGCAGATTTTTGCCTCCAAACGTAGGGCAGCCCTGATTTCACACCATACCGCAAATGGTCGCATATAACCTGGAGTACAACGTCCAACCTCAAATCAATCTTGATAGACATCAACTACAAAATCTCAGAGCAGCTACACACCTTTGAGCACCATCCAGCCCACATGTCATCATGAAAGCCGAAAGGTTGTCCTTCACCAATGGGAGGAAAGTACATTGCAGGCCCAATGGCCTCACGGTCAAAAGCGAGATTAAATCCTGACATAGGAAACAAGGCACCCTGCAAAATGCAGCATGTCAGTTGGCCCTCCAACCCCAGTTGTAAAGATGGAGAACGGCGCAGAAAAGGTGAGTAGTGTTACTTTGGGAATGGTTTGCACGCAGTCAACATAGCGAAGATTGCGTTCGTTCGGCTTGACAAGCTGAGTCGGGGCGTCGTAGTCGGGGTTATTCAGCCAGAGGCCATGAGATATTACAGTCCTGACACCCTCCCGCAGACTGCAAGACACACGCCCAAACGTGAGAACATATTTGATGAACGAGTGGAAAAAAAGGGGGAATCCATGCACATACCTGAAAGGATAACCACGGACAAAATCCGTGGAGTCCTCAAACGGGTCGTAAAGAGTGTTGAAGTGGAGTGGTGTTGCTGGCCTTTGAAGGTTCTGAAGGTGCTTCAGCACCGGATCCAACTCCAATCCCGGAGCCGGAAAGCCCTTCAAACGGTAACAGTCGTCGGCCAGGGTGTAAATATACCTCTTCTTCGAAATAAGCCACCCAAAGCACCGGCATGCGCTGGTAAAGATCGAGGGAGGGACAGGAAAGAGGGAGGGAGAGGGAGACGACGAGAGGGAGAGGGGACGAGAGGGAGAGGGAGAGGGAGGGAGAGGGAGAGGGAGGGAGAGAGGGAGGGAGAGAGGGAGGGAGAGAGAGAGTGAGGGAGAGAGGGAGGGAGAGAGAGGGAGGGAGAGGGAGGGGGAGTGGGAGAGGGGGAGAGCGGGAAAGAGAGAGAGGGAGCGAAAGAAATTTACTCCAATGTAAGCTTACATGGCAGCAACATGTTTGGCAGAAGGAGTCTGAGCTCACCTGTCTTTTGACGAGATGCAAGCAGATCGGTTTCCCAACATCCGCTTGACATCGCTCCTTGTAAACGATTCAATATCAAGTCCAGGTGGCGCTCTCAGCTTTGCGGATGCCTCAGGACCCGTCTGAACCACGATGATGTGGTAAGGTCTCAAGACATCGTACCACGACTGGAAAAAATCGCCACTCTCTCCGCTGGTCGCAAGAACGACATCGATTTCGCTTGAGTGGGGTACCAGCGCGACAGGTCCAGGCCCAGAAGACTTGCTCATCTTCGAATGCGGATTCTACGATGTCACAGAAAGAACTCGTTGATAGTGCCATACCTTGAAAAAGGGAGCGAAATAAATCAGCCAGGAAACGTCCTGTCCTCTGGTGAAGAACATGTGCGCTGCGAAAGCTATCGAAAGCCCTATTGATGTGACCAGTCGCTGACAGGTGACTAACAACTTTGTGCGGGCTCTTGCGAAACCTTTTCTGGCGTTTTTGCTCGAAACCTTCCAAACGTAATGAGCCTCTCGGACACGCACAACATCGCACCGCACCGCAATATACCGAAAGGTAACACCCCCGTTCTCTTTCTATTTTGTGATACGACACAGCAGGTGGAGCTGTAAAGTGAAGAGCGTGAAGCAGCCAGTATCGAAGAAATGCATGCGTAAAGAAATTCTCGGCATTCCTTACAGCGTTCCTCAACATCTAATACAGCAGCAGCTGTTGTTCGCCCGGTACTGTTAACGGAGATTCGCCAACTTCGCACACATTGTTTCAGCAAACCATGCACCGCCTCGGCCGGCCGGATCGGCCTACACTTCGGGACTAGCCCCCGAACCTCGATGCCAGCCTAGCACTAGCTAGCTCGCACGCACCGCATTACCGTTTGCATGTTTCGCGTATGGGTATTCGCTCATGCCTTCACTCATACTTTATACTCGTTTGACACCTAGTGCAATCCTCGTTATCTCGTTCCATTGCAGTTGTAACTCTTGGTATGAGAGCCACTTTCCTTTTCAAACCACGCATTTCCGCACCCACACAAAACAACATTTAATTTTTGCACTCCTTTTGTCAGAATCTAGCAGCAGGAATGGATGAACTAACAGGATGCAGGAGTACAAGTAGTAAACCCTAACTAGGTTGTACCCCATATGGGCTACCCCACTACAGCCTAGACAATATGCAGCACATATAGTTTGACACACCCCCATAGGCAAAGTGGGGGAGAACAAGGGGTCACACGACCAGTCAAGAGAAGCAAAACAAGCTCAGGGTGGATCACAACGTCACCACGCATTCTGAGCACAAGCAAAGGGCCACTGGGCCAGTTCACATGCAGAGATATATATGCAGCAATAACAGTACAGTGATGGCTACCTAGCAAGAACCAGCATGCATATATATATATGTACAGATCACAGTACAAGCAGAGACTACAGCAAGTGTGGAAACGTAGGCACAAGGCCTAACAGAGTACAAAAGCGCTGATGATCACCAGACGGAAGTGCCTTGGTGAATATGTCAGCAGTGTTGGCCCGAGTGGCCACGTGGCGAAGACGAAGCTGGCCTCGCTGCTGCAACTCTCGAGCCAGGAAGTACCGCAGAGCAATGTGCTTCGTTCTGTGCTCCAGTCTGTGCTCCTCACACAAGGCAATGGCGGCCTTGTTGTCAACGTACAGCACTGGAGGAGAACGAGGCTGCTCTCCCAAGTCAGTCAGCAGGTAGGTGAGCCAGCGTAACTCCTGTGCAGCCATGGCGGTGGCGTAGATCTCAGCCTCACAACTGGAGCCGAGAACTGAAGTCGAGCGTGTAGAACGCCACGAAACTGAACCAGAGCCAAGGCTGAAGGTGTAACCCTGTGACGACCGCTGAGTAGCCAGGTCGTCAACCCAAGAAGCGTCTGAGTGCCCAGTGAGGACAACTGGGCTCGTCCCTCCAAGCACTAGCCCCATGCCTGATGTGCTGCACAAGTAACGCAGTACCCTCTTAGCAGCAGCCATGTGCTCAGGTCGGTGCCGACCAGGAGCCACGTAGCGAGCCAGGAGACCAAGAGGGTACGCGAGGTCAGGTCGAGTGCAAGTCATCAGGTACATGAGGCAGCCGACTAGCTCTGGGTAAGGACCACTCGGCTCTACGGACTCGTCCGAAGGTGGAGCTGAGAGCGTGTGACCTGTAGCCAGAGGAGTGGCCTGTGCTGAAGACCAGGTGAAGCCGAAGCGCTGAAGGACCTGCTGCACCATGTGTGACTGAGTCAAGGTGATGGTGCGACGTGCTCTGTCTCGGGTGATCTGCAAGCCAAGGTAGCTGCGCAGCTCACCCAAGTCTGTGCACGTGTGTCTCTTCTGCAGCTCCGACTTCACGTGGGCGAGAGCCTCAGTGTCAGCAGTGGCAAAAACCAAGTCGTCGACATACACGAGGATGTAGAACGGCGGCAGGGAAGTGTCGGTGCGCAGAAACAGCGACGGGTCAGCAGTAGAAGGCGCAAACCCAAGAGCCGCAAGCGTAGTCCTCAGTGTGTCGTGCCACTCACGTGGCGCCTGGCGGAGACCGTAGACCGGCCGCCGGAGGCTCCACTGGGTACCAGGAGGGAACGACCCAGTGAAGCCCGGGGGGCGGCGCAGCCAGATCTCCTCGTGCAGGCTGCCCTGCAGGAAAGCTGTGCTGAAGTCAAGAGAGTGAAGCTCGTAGTCACGGTGAGCAGCAACGTGCAGTAGCACCCGAAGAGTGGTCATCTTCGGAGTGGGGGAGAAGGTCTGGAAGAAGTCAACTCCCTCTCGCTGACTGAAGCCTCGAGCCACGTAACGCGCCTTGAAGACAGGCGGAGAACCCGGCGGCCGCTTCACCCTGAAAATCCACATGCCACTGACGATGTTCGCCCCAGGTGGGGGAACCTCGTCAACGTAGGTGCCTGTGGACTTCGAGGAAGCCATCTCTGCGTCCATGGCTGCCTGCCACTGAGAGGAGTAGGGACCCTCTATCGCCTCTGCGTAAGAGCGCGGAGTCGGGATGTCTGGTGCATCCGGGTCTCCCTCAGGGGCAAGTAGCGAGGACACAAGATGAGGTAAAGCAGCAGCAAGGCACTGGAACTCCTCCTGCCTGTCCTCAAGGACGTCCGTGCTAAGAGCACACTCACCCCCGACGGACGGAGGACAGACAGATTCAGACTCAGCAACAAGACTGGCAGTGAAGTCTAGACGACAGGCAGCAGCAAAGTCAACAAGCTCAGCGACAAGAGCAGACGCAGCAGCAGACTCAAACGACGGGTCAGTGACAACTGTGGCTAGTAGACGCGTGACAGTAGGGTGCTGAGCACGAAACCGGTCAGACGCAGGGTCCGGAACGTCAGGCAAAGAGGACGCAGGAGGAGACGGCAGAGGAACAGGCTGCGGAACAGAGGAAGGACGACGGACTACGAGGTGCGCGCTGGGGACAGCCGGCGGACGCGAACGAGGAACACGAGGACCGGTACGACCAGGACGAGCAGGCGAGACAGGACGCGACGCAGGCTCACGACGCACAGCAGGACTACCAGTCAGCTCAGCGTAAGGAGAAGGAGCAGGCAGCGGCGAGCCAGTCTGTAACGGAAGACCAGTAGACGACGGAAGAGTAAGAACCTGACGAAGAACAGAGGCAGACGGCGGCAGAGACGACGGAGACGGCGGAGCGAAGAACAGTCGTGTCGGCGCAGCTGCACCAGAACCAGCAGCTCCAGCAGCTCCAGTGCCTCCAGCAGCTCCAGTACCTCCAGCAGCTCCAGTACCTCCAGCAGCTCCAGAAGCTCCAGGCCCAGAGCCGACACCTCGAGTCCCAGGGTCTCCAACCTCTGTGTCTCCAGCAGCAGCACCCCCAGAACCAGCACCTCCAGTCCCAGGGTCTCCAACCGCAGGGTCTCCAGCAGTAGCACCCCCAGAACCAGCACCTCCAGCTCCAGGGTCTCCAACCTCAGTGTCTCCAGCACGAGCCCCTCCAGAACCAGCAACTCCAGCACCTCCAGTAGACAAAGGACCAGCACGACTCCGAGCTCCAGCAGCGCGACGCTGACGGCGACCGTACCAGTCCTGCAGCTGCTGTGGGGTGAGAGGCACACGGGGACGAAGGCGGCCACTCCAAGGAGACCGCGCAACAGCAGACTCAGAACCCTCAGCGCCCGCACCCCCAACGGCTCCAGAACCTCCGGTGTCAGTACCCTCAGCACCAGTACCTCCAGCGACTCCAGAACCTCCAGCGCGAGCACCCTCAACAGCTCCAGGACCTCCAGCTCCAGCGCCACCAGGACTAGGCCCTCCAGCAGCTCCTGAACCTCCAGCGCCAGCACCCTCAGTAGCTCCAGAACCTCCAGCGTCAGTACCGCCAAGCTCAGCACCCCCAGACCCCTCACACGCAGGCTCAGCACCACCAGGCTCTACACCCTCAAGCTCCGCACCCTCAGGCTCAGTACCCCCAGACTCAGCACCCCCAGGCTCCGCACCCCCAGGCTCAGCACCCCGAGCAGGACCACTCGCAGGAGGACCTGAGTCACCAGTGACCTCAACCGGCGCAGTCAAGGGAGGAGGGTCTACCTGAGAAACACCTGAAGGAGCAGGACCGGGAGCGGGGAGGGGGTCTACCTGGGGAGCACCTGGAGCAAGGAAGAGCGGCGGGGGGGGGAGCGAGGCAGTGCGGTAGGGGAAGAGACGGTAAAAGGGAACCGACTCGTCGAACGTGACGTCCTGAGACGCAAAGACACGGCGCGAGGTGGGGTGGTAAAACTGCCAACCAGGCGCGTCAGGGACAAAGCCAAGGAAGACACAGGGAACAGCGCGGGCGGAGAGCTTGTCCGCGGTGGTATCGCGGACAAAGGCACGAGCACCCCAGACCCGGAAACGCGACGCATCGCCAACCTTCCCCGTCCACAGCAGTGTGGGCGAGGTCTCCGGCAAGGAGACACGGGGCCAGAGGTTGAGCTGATGCGCGGCGTACCGGACCGCAAACGGCCACAGAAAATGGGGGGCAGCCGCATGGATCATGGAGGTACGAGCGACCTCCATGACTAAGCCAATGCGGCGCTCAGCAACCCCATTCTGCTGCGGAGAGGCCGGAAGCGTGAACGACTGGGTGATGCCGTGCTCCGCACAGTAGGCTGCCAAGAGGTCGGAGGAGAACTCACCACCTCTGTCAGAGTGCAGACGCAGGACAGGAAAGTCCGACCAAAACCGCTCGCGGAGCTGGAGACGAACAGCGCGGATCCAGGGGATCAAAACAGCAGGGACGTCCCCCTTGCTCTGCAAGGGGAAGACCGTAGTGTAACGCGTGTAGTCGTCGACGACCAGCAGGAAGTACCGCTCGCGGCCCTGTCCCTGGACGCGGGCTGGGCCCCACACGTCCAGGTGGAGCGTCTGCAGTGGAGCCTCTGTGGGAGGAAACGAGGAGGAGTGAGGAGCGGCGCGCTGCCGCCCCTCGACGCAAGGAATGCAGGGCGGCGCAGGCGAGGGAGGGAGGGCAGGCAGGGACCTGGGAAGACCAGAGACCAGGGAGCGAGAGTGCATGCTACGCAGGCGAGGCAAGGAGGGGTGACCAAGGCGGTGGTGCCACAGGAGAGTGTCGTGCGACAAAGCGCGACACTCGCAGGGGGCCGCCAGCTGACCAGACGCAGACGCAAACGCAGACGCAGCTACCTGAGGGGACTCAGTGGTCAGTGTGTACAGACTCGAGCCAGGTGCACGGGTGAACGTGGCCAAGTGCCGGCCCGTCCTAGCACACGTACAGTGAGTCACTCGCTGACTCGCAGGAGTGAACTGGTCAACCCCCCCATCCTGGAGGTCAGCTCCACTCACCAAGTTCGTAGAGAACGAGGGGAGGTAAAGACCTGACAGCGAGCCGGACGGGACGGCCGGACACGGCAGAACCGTGGAATAGTGGGCAAGGACTGGACCCCCAGAGGGGTCCGCCAGGGAGACCGGGACTGGCCGACGGAGCGGCGTGAGTGCGGTGCAGTCGCGAAAGAAGGAGCGGGAAGCTCCTGAGTCAAGGGTGAAGGTGTGCGAGACCGCAGTGGGCGCAGTACCAGAGAGAGCAGACACAGCAGCACCTGATGCCACGGCCTCACCAGTACCTAGAGCAGTAGACGTACTAGCACCGAGAGCAGCAGCCTCACCAGCACCTAGAGCAGGAGACGCACTAGCACCTAGGGCAGCAGCCTCACCAGGGTCAGGCGGTACGCACAGGCAACAGGCACGGTCAGCACTAGTAGACAATGCATACATGGCAGTGAGAATAGCATCATAGTCAAGCGCAAAGATATCTACCCTCTGTCTATGCAGCTCCAGCCAGGTGGGGAGCTCAGCCTCGTCGCCAAACACTGTGCGCCAGTCGTCGCTCAGACGGGCGAAGCAGCGGGACTGTGTGTGACCAAGCGTCCCACAAGGCTGACCAGTCCTAGCACCTGTGCGAATGACGTACGGGCAGCGGACTGTACGCGTAGACCTGCTACACTGAGCGTACCACTCATGGAGCTGCCGGGGCGTAAGTGTCTCACGTGGACGTCCCTGCAGCTGCAGCTGGCCACTGCCAGACGCTCCCAACTGACCAGCTCCAGGGCGACAGCTACGACGGCTACCGCGACAACCCCAGCTAGTATACCACTCACTAAGCTGCTGAGGCGTCAGAGGCTCGCGTGAATGTCGCTGGAGCTGCATCTGGCCACTTGCCAGTAGCAGTAGCGCAGGCAAGGCAGGCGCGGCAGGCAGGCAAGCAAGCAGGCAGGCAGGCAGGCAGGCAGGCCGGCAGGTAGGCAGGCAGCCAGGCAGGCAGGCAGGCAGGCAGACAGGCAGGCAGGTAGGCAGGCAGGCAGGCAGGCAAGTAGACACGCAGGCAGACAGGCAGGCAGGCAGGCAGGCCGGCAGGCAGGCAGGCAGCCAGGCCGGCAGGCAGGCAGGCAGACAGGCAGGCCGTCAGGCAGGCAGGCAGGCGCTCACCAAAGGCTGGGAGAGCAGGGCCGGCGCTCGAGTAGGCGCACGACAGCGGCGACGTCGGGGCCGCAAAACCGGCTGCAGAGCAGGGCCGAAACAGCTGGAGGGCGCTGCCGCGTCAGCGGCAGTAGCAGGGTGGGGCCGCGTCAGCGGCAGGTCGGGGTCGTGGCAGCTGCAGGGCGGGGCCGCATCAGCGGCAGGTCGAGGCCATGGCAGCTGCTGGGCGGGGCCGCATCAGCGGCAGGTCGGGGCCGAGGCAAAGGGCCGCGCGCGGCCGCGCTAGGGAGTAGCGGGCCGCGCGCGGCTCGGCGCGGGCTGTTGCGGGCCGCGCGCGGGCCGTGCGAGGCAGGAGCAGGCCTCGCGCGGCTCGGCACGAGCTGCTGCGGGCCGCGCGCGGGCTGCGCGAGGCCGTAGCAGGCCGCGCGCGGCTCGACGCGGGCTGCGCGGGCTCGGCGCGGGCTGCGCGCGGCAGCTGCGAGCTGCGCGCGGCTCGGTGCGGGCTGCGCGCGGTTGCAGCGGGCTGTGCGCGGCTCGGTGCAGGCTGCGCGCGGCTGCAGCGGGCTGCGCGCGGCTCGGTGCGGGCTGCGCGTGGCTGCAGCGGGCTGCGCGCGACTCGGGGCGGGCTGCGCGATCTCGGTGCGGGCAGCGCGCGGGCCTTACGGGCCTCTAGGGGCAGCGCGCAGGCAAGGCAAGGCAAGGCAAGGCATACAAGGCAAGGCAAGGCTACGTGGGGTAGCGCGGTAACCGCAGCGGTAGGTGGGCCCGAAAAAAAACGGTCCTACGGACCTTAGTGCTCTGATACCATGTCAGAATCTAGCAGCAGGAATGGATGAACTAACAGGATGCAGGAGTACAAGTAGTAAACCCTAACTAGGTTGTACCCCATATGGGCTACCCCACTACAGCCTAGACAATATGCAGCACATATAGTTTGACACCTTTGTACCTAGGAACAGTTGTCCTCGCGTTCTCTCGTAAACGAGCGTAGCCACGACCGCGCCTAGAGCTAAGTTAAGCCGCCGTCCTTCGACATGGCTGAGCATATTGACGCCGCGACACTCACGCAGGAGCGCCTGAACCAACTGCTGCAGCACGAACACGCTGAAGAGATTGCGGCACTTACGGCAGAACCTACGGCACTTCAAAACGATATCGCACGGGCGCAACAAGCACAATCACAATCACAAGGCACACAAGGACAAGCATCACGTCAGACATCACAACAAGGAAGTGTGGGGCAACCCTCGAGCGTGGCTAGTGGTGGCGTCTGTCAGAGGTCCACTGGGGATCCCCGATGATCCTAGGGAAGGGTTACAGGCACGTCGGCCTGGGGGGTTATGGGCGCACTCACCCGCTATATAAACAAGCCCTTTTATCCCAGTGGTTAGTGACTGGGATTCTGACATGGTATCAGAGCGAAGGTCTCGGGTTCGATTCCCGGTGTGTGCACTTCGGGCATCCCAGTGCGGGGGGGTGTCAGAGGTCCACTGGGGATCCCCGATGATCCTAGGGAAGGGTTACAGGCACGTCGGCCTGGGGGGTTATGGGCGCACTCACCCGCTATATAAACAAGCCCTTTTATCCCAGTGGTTAGTGACTGGGATTCTGACAGCGTCGTCCGCAACGACGCAGATGACGACCACGGCACGACACACCCCAAAGCGACGAATGTGGCCAGGAGCCTTCCACACGCCACGATACAGTGCCGACAGGTGAGTCAGCACTGTCATCGCTGATGCCGTTCAAGCCGCAGCGTCCGCCTTGCTTCGATCCCAGCCAATGGGATGGTCCCACCGTACAAGCGTGGTTATTCAGGATGAACCATTTTTCCAACACGAACTACATCTTGGAGGACTCGGCGAGCGTGTGCACGCCTGCGTACGCGCTGCCTGCACGCCGCCTCTGCAACCCGCGCACCTCCTGAACAGTACGCGCGCCGCCCGCACAGCCCGCGCGATGCCTTCGCAGCCCGCACGCCGCCCGCTCAGCCCGTGCCCAGCCCTGCGCCGCCTGTGCGCGCCCTACCTTCCCTGAAACTGCTGCTTCGTTGCTGTTGCAGCCTGCGCCGAACGTCGAGCTCGACTGCTAACCCGTCGTTGTTTCTACGCACAGACACTTCACTACTGCCATTCTACATCCTCGTGTACATCGACGACTTGGTTTTTGCTACTGCTGACACTGAGGCACTGGCTCTTATGAAGGTGGAGCTACAGAAGAGACACATCTGCACTGACCTGGGTGAGTTGCGCTACTATTTTGGCTTGCAGACGCAACATCACTCTAACTCAGTCACACAAAGTGCACCAGATCCTTCAGCACTTCTGCTAATAGTTCTCCTCGCCATAGTCCACTCCTCTGCCTACAGGCCACTCGCTCTCAGCTCCACCTTCGGACGAGTCCGTAGAGCAGAGTGGTCAGTATCCAGAGCATGTGGGTTGCCACATGTACCAGATGACCTGCACTCGACCTAACGTCGCGTACCTTCTCAGCATCCTGGCATGCTACGTTGCGTCTGGGAGATACCAACCAGAGCACTAACGGGTTGCTAGGAGGGTGCTACATTACTTCTACAGTACAATGGGCATGGGGCTCGTGCTTGGAGGACGAGTTTCAGTTGTACCCAGTGGACACTCAGAAGCTTCTTGGGCAGACGACCAGGCGACTCGGTGGTCGTCACAGGGTTAGACCTCCAGCCTTGGCTCAGGTTTGGTTTCTTGGAGGTCTACCCACTCGTCTTCTGTTCTCAGCTCCAGTTGTAAGGCTGAGATATACCGCTGGCTGCAAGGAGTTACACTGGCGGTCCCGTTTTCCCCTGATTCTGTACGTCGACAACAAGGCCATGATTGCCTTGTGCCAAGAGCTGAGACTGGAGCACAAAACAAAGCGTATCGCTTTGTGGTCAGCTTCGACTTGCTTATGTGGCCTCACTGTCAGAATTCCAGCCACTAACCACTGGGATAAAAGGGCTTGTTTATGTAGCGGGTGAGTGCGCCCATAACCCCCCAGGCCGACGTGCCTGTAACCCTTCCTTAGGATCAATCGGGGATCTCCAGTGGACCTCTGACACCCCCCCGAGCACACACCAAGGTGCACACACCGGGATGCCCGAGGTGCACACACCGGGATTCGAACCCGAGGTGCACACACCGGGATTCGAACCCGAGACCTTCGCTCTGATACCATGTCAGAATCCCAGCCACTAACCACTGGGATAAAAGGGCTTGTTTATGTAGCGGGTGAGTGCGCCCATAACCCCCCAGGCCGACGTGCCTATAACCCTTCTCAAGGATCAATCAGGGATCTCCAATGGACCTCTGACACTCACAGGCCAACTCTGCTGATATTTTCACCAAGGCACTTGTGTCTAATGATGATCAGCGTTTCTACACTGCTCTAGATCTTGTGCCTACTCTGCCTCACTTACTGCTTGACTTTGACTTGTACAGAGAACTATATAACTATGCCTGCTTGTTTACTCTTACTATGGTGCAATCACTGTGCTTGTGATTTCTGTAACTCTGCAATGTGAACTGGCCGTATGGCCTCTTGCTTGTGCTCAGACTGTGTGGTGACTTTGTGATCCACCCTGAGCTTTGCTTTGCTTTGCTTTGACTGGTCTTATGACCGCTTGTTGTTCCCCAATTCGCCTATCGGGGTGTGCCAAAATATGCACTTATGTTACTATAGGCTATTTGGGGGTACATGATAGAGGGGATAACCCATTAGGGTTTCATACTTGTATCTCATTCGTTCCTAGTTATTTCATTCCCCCTGCCCAATATTATGACAAGTCTAGCCAAGAATTTCATAGTTTTGACTTCTGTGGCTCCTACTCCTAATTATGATTGTATTCGAGTGACAGTTTTTTGTATAGACACTACCCATTATGAGCTACAATAGTTTAGGCGGCAAAGGGTCCCGTGAATATTTTTGTGATACTACTATGGCAGTGCAAGCTAGGACATGGCTCGGTAAAGACAAGCAATGTCTTTGTAGACCTATAAATCATCAATTAGGTACCTTAAACAGAGTTCATACTTGTTACAACATGAAATTTTATGAGGAGGCATTTCTGTATGCGCAGGAGCCGACTCTACCGAGTACGAAGTCGAGGCGTCAGAAGAGTCGAAGCGACACCAGCAACCGTCAGATCAAGACCGATGCAGGCAGTTAACATTTAAAATGAAAAGAGCGCCGACAACCCACATCGACGACCTAATCAACACCGGCGCCTGCAACAAACTCCTTAATCAGTTTGAGGAGAGCATGGCGAAGCGCGTCGACATCACCATCAACCATAACGTCACACAGTTTCTATGGCTGAACATCACTTATGCACCAGAAGCAATTCACATGTCAGTCTCCAAGTATGCAGAGCAGCTGGGAGAACGCTTCAACATCTCACCCTCACCACTCTTTGTCAGAATGATATGTTTGTCTAGCCTGCAGTGGGGTACTCTATAGCGAGTACTGTCAGAATCACTAGGCAAGAATGATTGAACTAGCAGAAGTTTGGGTACAAATATGAAACCCTAGTTGGGGTTGTACCCCATATTGGCTACCCCACTACAGCCTACAAGCATAATACAGTTTAACACACCCCCATAGGCAAAGTGGGGGAGAACAAAGGGTCACAAGACCAGTCCAGCAAAGCAAAGCAAAGCCCAGGGTGGATCACAACGTCACCACACTCCGAGCACAAGTAAAGGCCACAAGGCCAGTTCACATGCAGTGCTAGATATAGTACAAGACAAGCAACACAGTGATCAAAACCTAGCAAGCAAGCAACAAGATATATATAAAGTACAGTACAAAGAATGTCAAGCAGTGAGCAAGTGAGGAAACGTGGACACAAGGCCTAAAGAAGTACAGTGCCGCTGATGATCACTAGGCGGGAGCGCCTTGGTGAAGATATCAGCAGTGTTGGCCTTCGAGTCCACGTACACAAGCCGAAGCTGACCGCGCTGCTGAAGCTCTCGAGCAAGAAAGTAGCGAAGAGCAATGTGCTTCGTCCTGTGCTCCAGTCTGTGCTCCTGACACAAGGCAAGAGCCGCCTTGTTGTCACCGAGGAGAACTAGGCCGCTCTCCCAAGTCAGTCAACAGGTAGGTGAGCCAGCGTAACTCCTGTGCAGCCATGGCTGTGGCGTAGATCTCAGCCTCACAACTAGAGCCGAGAACAGAGGAAGAGCGGGTGGACCGCCACGAGACAGAACCTGAGCCAAGGCTGAAGGTGTAACCCTGTGACGACCGCTGCGTAGCCAGGTCGTCCACCCAAGAGGCGTCCGAGTGACCAGTGAGGACAACTCTGTCGCGTCCTCCAAGCACCAGCCCCATGCCTGATGTACTGCACAGGTAACGCAGCACCCTCTTAGCAGCCTCCCAGTGCTCTCGCCTGTGTCTCCCAGGCGCAACGTAACGAGCAAGGATGCTAAGAGGGTACGCGAGGTCAGGTCGCGTGCAAGTCATCAGGTACATGAGGCAGCCTACAAGCTCTGGGTACGGGCCACTCGGCTCTACGGACTCGTCCGAAGGTGGAGCTGAGAGTGAGTGGCTGGTAGCCAGAGGTGTGGCCTGTGGTGAGGAGAACTGGAAGCCGAAGCGCTGAAGGACCTGCTGCACCATGTGTGACTGAGTCAGGGTGATGGTGCGGCGAGCTCTGTCCCGGGTGATCTGCAAGCCAAGGTAGCTACGCAGTTCACCCAGGTCAGTGCAGGTGTGTCTCTTCTGCAGCTCCGACTTCACACGAGCGAGTGCCTCAGTGTCAGCAGTAGCAAAGACCAAGTCGTCGACGTACACGAGGATGTAGAACGGCGGCAGCGACGTGTCTGTGCGCAGAAACAGCGACGGGTCAGCAGTAGACGGCGCGAACCCAAGAGCCGCAAGAGTAGTCCTCAGTGTGTCGTGCCACTCACGTGGCGCCTGGCGGAGACCGTAGACTGGCCGGCGGAGACTCCACTGGGTACCAGGGGGAAACGACCCAGTAAAGCCAGGTGGGCGGCGCAGCCAGATCTCCTCGTGCAGGCTGCCCTGCAGGAACGCTGTGCTGAAGTCAAGAGAGTGAAGCTCGTAGTCACGCTGAGCAGCAACGTGCAGCAGAACCCGAAGAGTGGTCATCTTCGGGGTGGGGGAGAAGGTCTGGAAGAAGTCGACCCCCTGACGCTGACTGAAGCCTCTAGCAACGTAACGAGCCTTGAAGACAGGCGGAGAACCTGGCGGCCGCTTCACCCTGAAAATCCACATGCCATCGACGATGTTCGCCCCAGGAGGGGGAACCTCGTCGACGTAGGTGCCTGTGGACTTCCAGGATGCCATCTCTGCGTCCATGGCTGTCTGCCACTGAGAGGAGTAGGGACCCGAGATCGCCTCTGCGTAAGTGCGCGGAGTGGGGATGTCTACTGCATCCGGGTCTCCCTCAGGGGCAAGCAACCAGGCCACGAGATGAGGTACAGCAGTCGCAAGAGAGTCAAAGTCCTCCTGCCTGTCCTCAAGGACGTCCGTGCCAAGAGCACACTCACCCCCGACGAACGGAGGACAGACAGACGCAGACGCAGACTCAGCAACAAGGCTAGCAGCGTAGTCTAGACGACAGGTAGCAGCAAAGTCAACCAACTCAGCGACCAGAGCAGACGCAGCCGAGGACTCAAAGGTAGGGTCAGTGACAACAGTAGCTAGGAGACGCGTGACTGTAGGGTGCTCAGCGCGATACCGGTCAGACTCAGGGTCCGGAACGGCAGGCAAAGAGGACGCAGGAGGAGACGGTAGAGGGACACGCCGAGGAGCAGTAGAGGGACGCAGAGTCATGTAGTGAGTGCCTGGGACAGGAGGAGGACGCTCACGACGGACACGACTACCAGTGCGAGCAGGACGAACAGGCGACGCAGGACGAGACTCAGGCTCACGACGCTCTGTAAGACCTCCTGTGGGACCAGTATAAGGAGAGGGAGCAGGGAGAGGCGAGGCAGGCGGTAACTGTGACTGCGGCTGGACAGGCGGAGGACACTCTACGGAGGGAGGAGGACAAGGAGGAGGAGCCTGCCCAAGAACCTGCTGAAGGAGCGGTACGAAGTACGGTCGCGGCCGCGCAGCGTCTCCAGAAGCAGACGGGACTCCAGCGGCCGGGTCCTCAGCACCAGTAGGAGCTCCAGCGTCCGGGTCCACAGCACCAGCAGCAGCTCCACCGGCCGGGTCCCCAGCTCCAGCAGCAGCTCCACCGTCCGACTCGTCAGCACCAGCAGCAGCTCCACCAGGTGGGTCCGCAGCACCAGCAGCAGCGCCACCCCCAGAGTCGGCAGCTCCAACTCCGCTAGCACCGCCAGCGCCAGAGTCCCCAGCTCCAGCAGCTCCAGTCACAGTGCTCCCAGAACAGCCAGTCCCGGCAGCTCCAGTACCCCCAGTACGAGCACCCCCAGGACGAGCAGCTCCAGCACCCCAAACTCCAGCCGAGCCACTAGGACGGCGAAAGCGTCGGACGTACCAGTCGCGAAGCTGCTGCGGTGTGAGAGACTGCTCAGCACCCCGAACCGGAGCACCCCCAGACGCAGTAACCCGAGGCTCCGTAGGCTCAGTAGCAGCACCCCCAGGCTCAGTACCCGCAGGCTCAGTACCCGCAGGCTCAGCACCCCCAGTCGCAGCACCCCCAGGCGGCAAACTCTCAGGCACAGTACCCTCAGCTCCAGCACCCGCAGTCCCAGCACTCCCAGGCCCCGCACCCGCAGGCTCAGCACCCCCAGGCTCAGCACCCCCAGGCTCCGTACTCTCAGGCACCGTACCCTCAGCTCCAGCACCCTCAGTCCCAGCACCCGCAGCCCCAGCACCCCCAGGCCCAGCACCCCCAGGCTCAGCACCCCCAGGCTCAGCACTCCCAGCAGCACCACCCGCAGCAGCACCTGAGTCACCTGTGACCTCGACAGGCTCAGCGACGGGAGGAGGGTCTACCTGAGAGACACCTGAAGGAGCAGGACCCTGAGGGGGAAGGGGGTCTACCGGAGGGGGACCAGGAGCAAGGAAAAGCGGCGGGGGAGGGAGGGGGGCAGTGCGGTAGGGGAAGAGACGGTAAAAAGGGACCGACTCGTCAAAGGTGACATCCTGAGAGGCGAAGACCCGGCGCGAGGTGGGGTGGTAAAACTGCCAGCCAGGCGCGTCAGGGACAAAGCCAAGGAAGACACAGGGAAGCGTGCGGGAGGAGAGCTTGTCCGCGGACGTATCGCGGACAAGGGCACGAGCACCCCACACCCGGAAGCGCGACGCATCGCCAACCTCCCCCGTCCAACGCAGTGTGGGCGAGGTCTCCGGCAAGGAGACACGGGGCCAGAGGTTGAGCTGATGCGCGGCGTACCGGACAGCAAACGGCCACAGAAAATGGGGAGCCGCCGCGTGGACCAAGGAGGTACGAGCGACCTCCATGACCAGGCCAATGCGGCGCTCAGCAACCCCATTCTGCTGTGGGGAGTCCGGAAGCGTGAAGGTCTGCTCGATGCCCTCCGCCTGACAGAAGGTCCTCAAGAGATCGGAGGAAAACTCACCACCTCTGTCAGAGTGCAGACGCAGGACAGGAAGATCCGTCCGGAAACGGCGGCGGAGCTGGAGACGAACCGTGCGGATCCAAGGGATCAGAACAGCAGGGACCTCACCCTTGGTGCGCAAGGGGAAGACCGTGGTGTAACACGAGTAGTCGTCGACAACCAGCAAAAAGTACCGCTCACCGCCCTGACCACGAACGCGGGCTGGGCCCCACACGTCCAGGTGGAGGGTCTGCAGAGGAGCCTCTGTCGGGGGGAACGAGGAGGAGTGAGGAGCGGCGCGCTGCCGCCCCTCGACGCAAGGAAGGCAAGGCGGCGCAGGCGAGGCAGGGAGGGGAGGGAGGGACCTGGGAAGACCGGACACAAGGAGGCGACGGTGCATGCCACGAAGGCGTGGCAAGGAGGGGTGACCCAGGCGGTGGTGCCAGAGAAGAGTCTGGTGCGACAGGGAACGACACTCACAGGCGTGGGCCACCAGACCTGACGCAGACACCTGACCGACAGCAGCTACCTGGGGAGACGCAGTGGTCAGTGTGTAGAGACTCGACCCCGGCCGACGGGTGAACGTAGCCAGGTGACGGCCGGTCCTGGAGCACGTGCAGATCGCCACACGCTGTCCGCCAGGGGTAAAGGTGTCAACCCACTGATCCTGGAGGACAGCGTTGCTCACCAGGTTCGTCGAGAACGAGGGGAGGTGGAAACCCGACAACGAGCCAGACGGAACCGCCGGACAAGGGAGGACAGTGGTGGACTGGGCAAGGACTGGGCCCCCAGAGGGGTCAGCCAAGGAGACTGGGACCGGTGCAGGAAGCGGTGTGAGCTCAGTACTGTCACGGAAGAAGCAACGGGAAGCACCTGAGTCAAGGGTGAAGGTGTGACAGGCCTCAGCCGGTGCGGTACCTGAGAGAGGAGTCTCTGTGGGTGCTGTACCTGAGAGAGCAGACTCGAAACCAGGCGGGACAGCACTGGGGGGAGCAAGTACAGGGGGCACCATACCAGAGAGAGCAGACTCACTAGTACCCAGGGCAGCGGGCTCTATACCTGGGTCAGGCGGCACACACAAGTAACAGTCTCCCTCGGCACTAACAGTCAATGCATACATGGCAGCAATAATAGCATCATAGTCAAGAGCAAAGACATCAACACCAGCCCTCATGAGCTCAGCCCAGCGGGGGCGCTCAACATCCGCACCCATCTCCTCACGCCAAGCGTCGTCAAGGCGGGAGAAGCAGCGGTACGGGGTGTGGAACCTCCCACACGTCTGTCCCTTGCGGTCACCTGTGCGAATGACATAAGAACAGCGGGCACTGGCCCCCGACGTCCCACGCTGAGCAAGCCACTCACGAAGCTGCTGGGTCGTCTGGGGACGCTGCTGCTGCTGGGAGCTCTGGCCCGAGCCAGTGCCTCCACTCCGACCTCCGCCGCCACCACTACCACCGCTCCGACCGCCACCGCCACCACCGCCACCACCGCCACCACCGCCACCGCCGCCGCCGCCACTACTGCCACTGCTTCCTCCGCCGCCCCCGCCTCCACCACCGACCCCACTCCCACCAGCGCTCCCGCCACCGCTCCCTCCAGCACCGCCTCCCCCCCCACCTCCCCCACCTCCTCCCCCCCCAGCGCCACCACCACCACTTTTGCCCCCCTTGCCCTTGCCGGTGCGGCGCCTCCCACCAGGAGTAGAAGCAGCGCCAACAGACTCAGCACCAAGGAAGTCAACAGCAGCAGCAGCAGCGTAGGAGGGAGCGAGGGGAGAGGGAGAACACCCCTCAAAGATGGGGGTGCGAGGAGCGCCACGAGCAGCACCGACAGCTACAATGCTCTTTTCGGCCGCGAGCAGGTGCTCCTCTAGGAGGGCGACTGTGAGCTCAGTGGGACAGCGAGCAAGGAAGTGGTCTCGAACTGAGCGGAGGGTGTCAGGGAGACGGGTGACTATGAAGTGGAGTGTCCAGTACAGTGGAGGGGGGTTCTTAGCGCAGAACTCGGTGGGAAGGGCGGCACGCAGGCGAGCATCACTAGTGCGAAGGTGGGTGATAAGATCGGCGACTGTAGTAAAGGTGGACAGATCGGGGAACAGGTACGGCAGCATGAGGCGGCTAAGCTCGGCTGTGGCAGGCGAGGAGTAGCGAGCGACGACAGCGTCGTACAGGGCCTTAGCGGATTTGCAGTCGCCAAAATGCTCGAGCTCAGCTAGCGGGAGGTGACTGCGAATGGCTAGGCGAGCAGCTGCGTCACGAGTCTGCCAGTGGGAACGGACACTAAGCTCGGCTGTGGCAGCAGGAGCAGCGGCAGCACCAGACGCGTAGTCATAGAGGGAGATGTGGTCCGTGCTATTGCTCATAAGATACAACTGCAGGTCGTCGAGCCAGGAAGTGAACTGCACGGGACGGCCCTCAGCATCGAAGGAAAGAACGCGAATAGAGGCCATAGCTCAGGCGTGAGGGCACAGCAGAGCAGCGGCAGCAGCAGAGGGGACAGGAGAAAGCGGCAGTGCACAGGTAGCGGGCGCCGCTACGAAGCAGGTAGCGGGCGAGCGGGCGGCGCTGCGAGCGGGCAGCGAAACGGGCGGGCCGCGAAGCGGGCAGCTAGCGGGCGGGCGGGCTGCGAAGTGGGCGGGCTGCGAAGCGGGCAGCGGGCGGGCGGGCGGGCGGGCTGCGAGGCGGGCGGGCCGCGAAGCGGGCAGCGAGCGGGCGGGCGGGCTGCGTAGCGAGCGGGCCGCGAAGCGGGCAGCGAGCGGGCGGGCGGGCTGCGAGCGGGCGGCTCGGCGAGGGGCGCGCGAGGGCGCTAGTGAGGGGCGCGCGAGGGCGCTAGCAAGGGGCGCGCGAGGGCGCTAACGAAGGGGCGCGCGAGGGCGCTAACGAAGGGGCGCGCGAGGGCGCTAACGAGGGTGCGCGCGAGGGCGCTAACGAGGGGCGCGCGAGGGCGCTAACGAGGGCGCACGAGGGCGCTACGAGGCTAGGGCACGGGGTAGCGTGGTAACCGCATGCGAGCGGTGGTGGGCCCTTAAAAAACGGTCGGTAGGTCCTAGGGACCTCCTGCTCTGAATACCATGTCAGAATCACTAGGCAAGAATGATTGAACTAGCAGAAGTTTGGGTACAAATATGAAACCCTAGTTGGGGTTGTACCCCATATTGGCTACCCCACTACAGCCTACAAGCATAATACAGTTTAACAAGTACAGCCCGAATTAGGGTTTGCTATATGTACTCAACTGCCTGCTAGTGAAAACCCCTCTTTGCTGTTTCTCGTTTTCGCCTGCTATCTTGACATGGTATCAGAGCAGGTCGACCCTCCTGGGTCGATCCTGTGGGTGGTCCCGCCCAATGTTTCCGCTGCTGTCTTGTGTGTCGCGCGCCCCGTGGCGCGCGACGGATTTTTCTTCCCGCCACGCGCTCGGGGCGCCATGCGGTTTTCTGCTCGCCGCGCGCACGAATCGCGCGGCAGTTTTCGGCCCGCCGTGCGTCCCGAGGCGCGCGGCGGTTTCCTACCCCGTCGAACCGCGCGTCGCCCCCCGTCGACCGTCGAAGCGCCCCCCGTCGCCCGTCGAAGCGCCCCTGGGCCCCGCGCGGGCCGCGCGCTGCCCGTACGACATGCGCCAGGCCCGCACACGGCCCGTACAGGCTGCGCCAGGCCCACGCGCAGCCCGCACGGGCTGCGCCAGGCCCGCGCGCGGCCCGTACAGCCTGCGCGCGGCCCGTACGACCTGTGTCAGGCCCGCGCGCGGCCCGTACGGGCTGCGCACGCCGTCCCCCGAGCGGCTGACCGCGCCCCACCCCTGCTGCTGCCCGCGCTCCTGTTTTAGGGTTTGGGGGTGGAGAGTATGGGGGTGCCGTGTGTGTGAGCCGTCCCCTGCTCCTCCTCCTCCTCCGTCTCCCACTGCTGCAGCTGCCGCTGAGGGGGGTGGATGTGTTGGAGCCGTCGGAGTTGTACGAGGGGGGTGGCGTGTGAGCAGTGCTAGAGGTGCAGCAGGGGGTGTGTGACACGGGTGTGGGACAGATGGGAGAAGTTGAGTGGAGGCAGTCGTCTTGTCGTCCGCAGCGCCTGAAGTCCAGAGAGCCACGACCCCCTGTGGCCTGAGTAGTCCGGGGCTCTGCGCCTGGTAGCCACAGTGTGAGCACTCCTGGTAGTCCAGAGAGCCACGACCCCCTGTGGCCTGGATAGTCCGGGGCTCTGCGCCCGGTAGCCACAGTGTGAGCACTCCTGGGAGCACAGAGAGCCAGCTGCGCCTGTCGCCGTGTAGTCCGGGTTTAGCCTGGTAGCGACAGTTCTGCGCACTCCTGTTGCCCGTGTGTCTGCAGCTTTAGCCGCCGCCTCCCATCTTCTCGCCCCACAGTTTCTCCTCCTCCTCACTTGCCCTCTGTGATAGTCTCTAGCTTTGCTTATAATTGTGAACTACTGCTTTGCCAGCTTGTTGTGTTGATTGTACCCCACTTTGACTATGGGGGTGTGTCAGAATGATATGTTTGTCTAGCCTGCAGTGGGGTACTCTATAGCGAGTACAGCCCGAATTAGGGTTTGCTATATGTACTCAACTGCCTGCTAGTGAAAACCCCTCTTTGCTGTTTCTCGTTTTCGCCTGCTATCTTGACACTCTCAACTCCTTACCGTAACCCCAACGCCAGCTACAAACTGGACAACAAACCTCTGTTGCCCGGAGGACTCCAACTGTACTAGCAGCAACTGGGGTGCCTGCTGTTTGCCTCTATCACATGTCGACTCGAGCTTTCGTACATCGCCAACCAACTGGCTCAGTACTCCCGCAAGCCAGTAGCTGAGAACCAGCTGGACCTGGAGCGCGCCCTGCAGTACTTCATTTCCACACCTGACATCGGGCTCTCCTACTCCACGCTGTCGACGACCTCCTTCAACCTCAACGGCTACGTGGACGCAGATCATGCCGCTGATCCTACGAATCAAGGGTCCCGAACCGGCTTCGTCTTCCGCCTGGAACCAACAGGACCAATCTCATGGAACTCGCAAAAGCAGGTTTTGGTTGCCCTGTCGTCGGCCGAAGCAGAATACATCGCCGCGACAGCAGCAGTTCGGAAAGTTCTGTACCTGCAACAACAAACTCCAACTTTGCCTACCTTTCGCCTTTACTTCGACAACAAGAGCGCCATCAAGATTGCGAATAAGCTAGGACTCGTGAACCGCAGGAAGCACATCGCACTTCTGTACTTTTCGTCAAGGACGAAATTGACCAAGGCAAGGTTGACCTCGCATAATGCCCCACCATCGAGATGGCAGCTGACTTCCTCAGCAAGCGACACGTCAGCAGAACAAGCACTGGTCCGACCTCGCCGGAGTAGTCAAGCGAGTCAGCCCTCTACGTGCCTAGGAATGAAGGGGAGTGTTACGATATGAAACTTTATGAGAAGGCTTCCATGTACGCTCCGGAGCCGACTCTACCGAGTACAAAGTCGAGGCGTAAGAGTCGAAGCGACACCAGAAACCGTCTGATTAAGACCGATGCACGCAGTTAGCATTTGAAATGAAAAGAGCGCAAACAGGTTTGAAACTGGTTCCCGCGCCGCACGGTTTGAACTTCGCTGCAATAAGGGAATGTACTTCTAAGAGTACATGGCTAGTCTAGGTCATTTCGCAATCCTTTGCATTTCCTATATAAACTCCACGTATCATCTCTGGCTATTTACTCTAAACTGGGTTCAACACTTCCGCTGCAACACAACCTGCGATCAACCCTGAGCGATCCTTCGCTAAGTCCCACTTGGAATTGTATCAATACAGATTGATTAGATTTCCGTATTCTATTATACTTCAGTTTTTAAGTACTGGCACATAAATCCAAGACCCGATTGCTTTAAAATTTCTCATAAGTTGTCATAATAAAGGCTTTATTCAAGCTTAACAAATAGGATAGGTACCATAGAATAGATTCGTTAATTTTTGTAGATTGAGTGAATACTGCTAATCTATATTGTGGTTTGATCATGATTTGCATAATTAATAAACTACCCTCTTCATGATGTCATTTATTTCCAATATCATTCTCGTTCCATATGCCATGGAGTCATGCCTCCTTTGAGTTACCTAGAGAATCATATGGAGCAGAGGGTGGGTCTAGCATATTTGTTTACAACTCATTTGCCGTGGGCCAAGACGATTCCAGACGGTGTTTAGCGAATGTCAGGCTTTCCCATTGCGCACCGTGGCGCAACAAAAGTAACGCACTGGACCCACCCTAATATTTGCCTTTAGACTTATGCAAAAGACGTTTAGGGTTTAGTTTGAGCATATATGTATGCTCTCTAGAGGTTAGAGAAACATATGTATGTCAAAACTTTTATTAATGTCTTGCTGTCAACGCTATCAATTCCGAAATTCTACTCGACTGTTACGGGTGCAATGGAACGAGATAGCGAGGATTGCACTAGGTGTCAAACGAGTACAAAGTATGAGCGAAGGCATGAGCAAATACGTATGCGCGAACATGCAAACGGTAACTGTCAAATGTTGTAGCCTATAGTGAGGTTTGTCTTAGGGGGTACAAAACTTAGGGTTAGCTATATGTACCCCAACCAACATCAATGCATCATTCATTCCTCATTTTGACATGGTATCAGTTAGGTTAGGATCCTGTGGGATCCCGTTTCTCCGTTCTCCGATCGTACCACCCGAGCCTAGTGCCGGCCCGATCTAGTCCCGTTCGTTCGTTACCGCTCGTTCTTCCTCCCGATCTAGCGTAGCCCGATCTAGCGTACCGCTGCCGGTCGCGCTGCGCTTTCCCCCCCTGATGCCCGTCGAGGCGCGCTTCCCCCCCGCTGCCGTCGAACCGCGCTTCCCCCCCCCCCCCCCCCCCCCCCCCGAACCGCGCTTCCCCCCCTGCCCGTCGACCCGCGCTTCCCCCCGCTGCCCGTCGACCCGCGCTTCCCCCCGCTGCCCGTCGACCCGCGCTTCCCCCCGCTGCCCGTCGACCCGCGCTTCCCCCCGCTGCCCGTCGACCCGCGCTTCCCCCCGCTGCCCGTCGACCCGCGCTTCCCCCCGCTGCCCGTCGACCCGCGCTTCCCCCCGCTGCCCGTCGACCCGCGCTTCCCCCCGCTGCCCGTCGACCCGCGCTTCCCCCCGCTGCCCGTCGACCCGCGCTTCCCCCGCCGCCCGTCGACCTGCGCTTCCCCCCGCTGCCCGTCGACCCGCGCTTCCCCCCGCTGCCTGTCGACCCGCGTTTCCCCCTGCTGCCCGTCGATCCGTCGCCCTGGCCCGCGCCCCAGCCCGTCTCCCCAGCTCGCGCCCTAGCCCGTCGCCCTGGCTCGCGCCCTAGCCCGTCGCCCAGGCCCGGCGCCTTTGCCCTACCCGCGCGCCCGCCACACCTGACCTACCCGCCCGCTCTTGCCCGCTCTTCCTGCCCGTTCTCCCTTGCCGCTGCGCCCTGCTTTCCCTGCCAATTCCGTTTGCACACTATGGCGACCCCTCGCGTCCTTCGTTTCGATGCTGACGGTCGCCCGCTCGATTTCCCAGTCTGGCTTCTTCGCGCTCGCCGCCTGTTAGAGAGTCAGGTCCAGGCAGGCGAGACCCTCTGGGCGCACGCTACTGGTGCCCTACCTGCGCCCCCCGACCCTACGCCTTTAGGACCTGCCCCTGACGACGCCGCTAGAGCCCGCTTTGCCACTCAGCGAGCTGACCAGACGGCTTGGACGTCACGTGACGCTGCGGCCTGCATCGCGCTCAGCAGCCTCCTCCCTGAGTCTGAGGAGGTTCACTTCACTCAGGTTCGCACCGCTGCTGCGTACCTCACTGCGATTAAGGCCCGCTACTCTACTCCCGCTGCTGTCTCTCTTGGCCGCCTGTTCCTCCCGTTCCTGTTTCCTGACCTAGCGTCTTTTGAGCGCTCTGCTGACTTGATCGCTCACCTCCGCTCGCTCGACGCTAGTTACCGCGCTGCTTGCACTGAGGCACAGCTTGCACTGCTTCCTCCCCCTATGGCGATTACTATCTATTTCATCGCCACTAGCCTCCCTGACCGCCTTGCCTCCGTTCGCGACGCGCTTCTGCTGAAGCACCCTAGTGAGCTCACCGTCGAGGTCCTTGAGTCTGCACTCAAGGACGTCGAGAGCAACCTTCGCTCGGTAGCCGCTGCCTCTGGTGCTGTGCCCCCCCCACTCTTCCACGGGTGCACAGTCCCGCAGTTACCCACCTTTACTGCCTCACTTGCCACTGCCGCTACTGACGCGACTGCAGCTGCTGTTACGACTGCGTCGCGGTCCCGCGGTAGGAGTGGCAAGAAAGGCGGTTCTGGTGGTGGTAGTGGAGGTGGAGGCGGAGGTAGTGGAGGTGGCGTTGCGCCTGGCGGCGGTGGAGGTTCAGGGCCTGGAGAGGCGCCTCGTGCAGTGACTGGTGACTCCACTGCGCCTGCTGGTGGTGGCGACGCCCGAGTTCGTCAGTCGCCTCCTGTACTTCCTGCCCCGGTTGGTGGAGCAGCGGCGTGGTACCAGGCTCAGCGTCAGCAGCAGCTTCTGCAGCACCAGCAGCCCCTCTCCTCCCAGCAGCCTCAGCAGCAGCAGCGGCAGCAGCTGGCTCCAGGGTCGGGGCTGCGTCAGACCCAGCGCGGTGCTGCTTACACTCCCTGCACCTACCAGGTTCTGACAGGCCCTCGTCGTGGCCACCCTTGTGGCCGGTTTCACCCCCCTGGTCAGTGCTTTGCTCAGCTCACTGACACGGTTCGTTTGGTCTACGGGGTTGGTGCTCCTGCCCCTGACTGGCTGCCTCTTGTTCAGCGCTACGGCTCCGCTCTGTGGGGCATGTCTGCTGAGCAGTTAGTTGATCTCATTGGTACTCCCCATGCTATGTATGCTGTTGTTGACTCTAGTGTTTCTGACTCTGCTTACTCTGGTGTTGTTAGCTTAGGTGCTAGCCTTGCTCAGTTGCCTGTTGCTAGTGTAGGTTCTTGTGTAGACTCTAGTCCAGCGGCTACCTCAGAGGACGGTTCGCTGTCGTTCACGCTGGACTCTGGAGCTTCTCACTGCTTCTTTCGTGACAGCACGACACTTACGCCTCTTCCTGCGCCTGTTTCTGTGGCGCTGGCTGATCCCACTTCGGGACCAGTCACCGCGCGTCACACTACCACCTTGCCGTGTCCGGCTGCTCCTTCTGGGTCTCTCACTGGGTTTCACGTCCCCTCGTTCTCCCGGAACTTGGTGGGCGTGCGACCCCTCGTGAGTCAGCACGTGGGTGTGTGGTTTGAGCCTTCTGGAGAGACTGCGGTGTGTGTTGACGGGGACTCTTACCAGCCCCTCGCCACTTTTGCTGCTGAGCCGGGCTCCGGTCTCTACACTCTTCACACTCGCCCGCGCGCTCAGCAGCGACTGCAGCAGCAGCAGCAGCCGTGAGCGTTTCTTTTTGGTGGTCGTTGACGACTACTCCCGCTACACCACAGTGTTCCCCCTGGCGAGGAAGTCTGAGGTGACTTCTACGCTGATCAGGTGGTTGCTTACCACCCAGGACACTCGTGGTCGTCGTGTCAGCTGTCTCCACTCCGACCGCGGGGGCGAGTTTCGCTCCGGCATTCTCGCTGGATTCTGTCGCGAACAGGGCATTCGTCAGTCCTGGACGCTTCCGGAGTCCCCACAGCAGAATGGGGTTGCTGAGCGTCGCATAGGCCTGGTCATGGAGATTGCCCGCACCTCCTTGACTCACGCCCGTGCCCCCCATTTCCTGTGGCCATACGCGGTCAGGTACGCCGCGCACCAGCTGAACCTCTGGCCACGCGTCTCTCGGCCGGAGGCTTCACCGACCAGTCTTTGGACAGGGTCCCCTGGTGTCGCGTCGAGGTTTCGTGTCTGGGGGTGCTTGGCTCTTGTCCCTGACACCTCCGCGGACAAGCTCTCGCCTCGCGCCGTTCCTTGTGTCTTCCTTGGTTTCCCTGAGGACTCCTCTGACTTCACCTTTTACCACCCTCCCTCTCACCGGTTCTTTGACTCCCGTGACGTCCGTTTCGAGGAGTCCACCCCCTACTACGTCAGGTACCCCAGTCGAGGTCTCCCGGTCCCTCCCCCCCCTCTCTTCCTGACCGCCGCTCCCCCGCCTGCTCCCCCGGTACAGCCTCCCCCCCCTGGTCCAGCCCCGTCTGGTGTGTCTCAGGCTAGCCCTCCCCCTTCGGTAGCCCCCCCTGTACAGCCTCCCTCCCCACAGTCTTCCTCGCCGCCTCCTGCAGGTGCTCCCTCTCGAGAGGTTGGTCCTGCGACTGTCCCTGTACAGGTCTCTGGTTCTGGGGGTGCTGGAGTTGGAGCTGAGCCGCGGGTTGCAGAGGACTCTTGTCTTCCGGGGGCTGGCACTGGTCGTGCGGAGTCTGGGGGTGCTGGTGCGGAGTCTGGGGGTGCTGCGTCTGGGGGTGAGGGTGTCCCTTCGGTTTCTAGAGAGCCTGGGTCTGGAGCTGGTGTTGGTGCTGCCTCTGGGGGTGGTGTACTTGGTGCTTCGGAGGTCGAGTCTTGGGCTGCCGCTGCCCCGGACACTACTCCTTCCCCCCACCCCTACCCGACCAGGTTCCAGGCTCGTGTTCGCCGTGCTCGTGAGGAGCAGCTGGAGTTGGAGAGAGAGGAGAGAGAGTTGCAGCGGCTCGAGGAGCAGGAGCGACAGCAGCAGGAGCAGCAGCAGGGGCAGCAGCCGCTGGAGCAGCAGCAGCCGCAGCAGCCGCAGCAGCAGCAGCTGCCGTCTCCTCCTCCTGTCTCGGGTCTTCGGACCCTTGGTCTCCCCTCTCCCTCTCCTTCCTCCTCCCCCTCTCCTCCCGTCTCTGGTCCTCCGCTTCCTCCTCCTGACCCCTCTCCCGCTGTTTTCCCTCGTTCTCAGTCTTCGTTGTCTCCTCCTCCTTCTCAGACTTGGGCCTCTCGTCGCTCCCCTCGTGCTCGTCCCTCGTCTCCTGTTCCCTTCACTGACCTTCGTACAGCCTTCCTTTGTTCTCGTCCACCTCGTCCGTCTCCGTCTGTGCTTCCGTCTCCTCCTGAGTCGGCCCTCACTGTGTCGCTTCCTTCTCCTGTCACTGACTACTACCGCACGTACCGTCCTGTTCTCTCTCGTGTTCTCGCCTCTCTTGTTACCCACCCTCGTGCCTCTGTGTCCTCTGTGTCCGCTCTTACTACCGCAGTCACTGAGTTTGCCTCTACCCGCCGCCTTGACTTCGCCACCGCTCTTGTGGCTGCTCCTCCTTCCAGTCCTCTGGCCGTCGGGGGTGTGTCTGCCCTTGGCTGTGACGCCCTAGAGGACAGGCAGTTTGAGCTAGAGTTCCTGGCGGCCGCTTCCCCTCATCTCTGTGCCATGCTCCTCGCCCCTGAGGGTGACCCCGACGCCCTTGACATTCCGACTCCTCGCACTTACGCTGAGGCAGTGTCAGGGCCTTGGGCCTCTCAGTGGAGAGCTGCCATGGACGCAGAGATGGCCTCCTACAGATCCACAGGCACCTACGTCGATGAGGTTCCCCCTCCGGGGGCGAACGTAGTCGACGGCATGTGGATCTACAGGGTGAAGCGGCCACCGGGATCTCCTCCGGTCTTCAAGGCGCGCTACGTGGCTAGAGGTTTCAGTCAGCGCGAGGGAGTTGACTTCTTTCAGACCTTCGCGCCCACCCCGAAGATGACCACTCTTCGGGTGTTACTACACGTAGCAGCACAGAGAGACTACGAGTTACACTCTCTCGACTTCTCTACTGCTTTCCTTCAGGGCAGTCTTCACGAGGAGGTCTGGTTGCGTCGTCCCTCTGCCTTCACTGGCTCTTTCCCTCCTGGGACCCAGTGGAGGCTGAGGCGACCGGTTTACGGACTTCGTCAGGCTCCTCGTGAGTGGCACGACACCCTGCGTTCTACCCTGTCTGACCTTGGGTTCCAGCCGTCTTCTGCTGACCCGTCGCTGTTCGTTCGTCGTGGCCCCACACCTTTCTTTGTTCTGGTCTACGTTGACGACCTTGTTTTCGCCACCCCTGACAGGGTTGCTTTGGCACACGTGAAGTCCGAACTGCAGAAGAGACACACCTGCACTGATCTTGGTGAGCTGCGCCACTACCTTGGCCTGCAGATCACCAGGGACAGAGCTGCTCGCACCATTACACTTTCACAGTCACACATGGTGCAGCAGGTCCTTCAGCGGTTCGGGCTTCAGCACTCCACAGTACAGCGCACACCTCTTGCTGTTGACCACAGACTCACTGGACCCTTTCCTGACGAGCCGTTCGAGCCTAGTGGTCCCTACGCTGAGCTTGTGGGTTGCCTCATGTACCTGATGACTTGTACTCGCCCGGACCTCGCCTTCCCTCTCAGCGTTCTTGCGCGCTTTGTTGCGCCAGGGAGACACCGTCCTGTTCACTGGACAGCAGCTGTGAGGGTGGCGAAGTACCTAGCGACGACGTCAGGCGTGGGGCTAGTTCTTGGAGGGCAGCAGTCTGTCGTACTTACTGGTCACTGTGACTCCTCTTACGCTGACGACGCTGAGACTCACAGGTCTACTCAGGGGTACTGTTTCAGCCTGGGTTCTGGAGCTGTTTCCTGGCGGTCCACGCGCTCCTCTTCGGTCTCGACCTCTACAGCTGAGGCTGAGATCTACGCTGGTGCCATGGCGGCACAGGAGCTGCGTTGGTTGACCTTCTTGCTCACCGACCTTGGTGAGCGGCCGAGCTCTGCACCGACCTTGTTCACTGACAACAAGGCGTCTATTCTCCTTTGTCGAGAGCCACGACTGGAGAGCAGAGTGAAGCACATTCACGTCAGGTACTTTCTTCTGCGAGAGTTGCAGAGGCGTGGACAGGCTCGCTTTGAGTTTGTGGAGTCCGAGGCCAACACTGCAGACATCTTCACCAAGGCGCTTCCGCCTTGTGACCACCAGAGGTGCTGTGTGCAGTTAGGCCTTGTTGACACTGGTTCTCGTGTTGCTTAGACTTGAGTGTACTGTTTACTTTGCTTTCTATATACCTCTGTTACTTCTTGGACTGGCCTTGTGGCCACTGTTGTTTGTGCTCAGACTGTGTGGTGACGTTGTGATCCACCTTGAGCTTCATTTCTTGGACTGGTCTTGTGACCGTACTCGTTTGGTTCTGCTAGACACCCCTCACTTAGGCTATGGGGGTGTGTCAAATGTTGTAGCCTATAATGAGGTTTGTCTTAGGGGGTACAAAACTTAGGGTTAGCTATATGTACCCCAACCAACATCAATGCATCATTCATTCCTCATTTTGACAGTAACGCTGTGGGTGTGAGCTAGCTAGAACAAGGTTGGCATCGAGGTTCAGGCTAGTCCCAAAGCGTAGGTCTACTCGGCCAGGCCAGGGGTGCATGGTTTGGTGAAACAGTGCGCGCGAAGTTGGCGAAGCCCCGTTAGCAGTAACGGGCGAACAACGGCTGTTGCTGTACGCGATGTTGGTGGTCGCGGTAAGGAACGTCGAGAAAATTAGGACGCGTCACAAGTAAAATATCGAGGAAGGATCAGGGTTGTTCACCGAACCTGTCAAACCGATCGCCATATCGGTGTGTCACGACTGCTTTGAAGTTTCAAGTGACACGATCGTAAAAACATGGGGCAAAATTGCCCGATGTGGACGAAATTGCACGATCGATGTGTGACAGGGGCACATCGATCGCCTGACTTAGAAGGGAAAACTGTACGTTAGCGAAAATTAACGAAAATGTGTAACCACCTAAACACCGATTCTAGGCAGGATCGATGTTCTACTTGTGACGCGTCCTTAATTCCATCTATTAACTGGTGTAGATCTGACGTGGCAATGAGCCAGGGTTTTCTTGTTATCCAACCAATCATCACCTTCCGGCTCCTTTTTCCTCGCGTAGCTTTGTCCAACAGGGTCTTGAATAGATGACGTGGCTTGAGCGGTGATGTCAGCAGTGACGGTGGGTAGGCGCAGTGAGCGGCGCGGATAAACCCTGCGAGAGGGGTTGCGCAAATGCTGCCCACTGGGTGCTTCAAATCAAAACCTGCTGTTCCTGTGTTTCAACTTTCAAGCCTCGGAGTCCGCTTTACCGCCTGAAGCCGTTTGACAACATTCTCTCATCACTCACCCTTGTTGCTGCTCGCCCGCCATGGCGTCCCTAAAGGCCCACTTTACCACACTACCCGCCACGTCGCCGACAGTTGTGCCTTCACTCAAATCTCCTTCGCGTGATCTGCACTTCAATCGAGCTCCGTTCTTTGCCGCGCACGTCGGGTGCAAGGCGTCCGGCCCCAGCCCAAGGTGCGTTCTTCTCCACCCTTGCGCTTGCTCCTCCGCGTTCTCTTTTCCGTCTTCGTTTCGAGAAATTTCGCTTTCACTTCTGCCCCTCTTGTTGACGCCATCGCGTGGTTTGGCGTGGCTGCCGATCTCCTCCCCCATGTGCCACGCAGCCACTGCGCAAGGCGGAATGGTGCTCTTAGCGTCGCCGCCGTTGCCGTTCAAGGTTCGTCGCCTCTCGTTTTCCACTCTAGTCGCCGCGTCTCTCGTCGCGCGATCTTTGTCTGATCCAACACCCGTCTCCTCTGCCTTCGCCGCGCTACCCGCTTAATCCGTTCCCCCTTCTCCCCCTGATCGTTGTCGGACGCCGCCAGCCGACAGTCCCGCGTCGGTGTTTGCGGACCCGCCGCTGGCGGAGGCGGACCCCGAGGTGGCGGCGGTGATCGCGTCGGAGCGGCGGCGGCAGGAGGAGGGGCTGGAGCTCATCGCGAGCGAGAACTTCACGAGCCGCGCCGTGATGCAGGCCGTGGGGTCGTGCCTGACCAACAAGTACTCCGAGGGGCTGCCGGGCAAGAGGTGCGCCCCCGGGGTGGAGGGGGGAGCTGGGAGGGGTGGTGGAGGCAGGGGGGTGATGCATGGGGCCACTAGAAACCTAAGAGGCTAAAGGAACGGGAATAAATGCAGATGCGGTGCAAGAGGGACGGCGACTGTAGGGCTGCGGTGCGGATAGTTTCTTGCGGGAAAGAATCGTGCGCGACACGCCAGTTGTTGCCTTTGCACAGAGCGATCTCGTTGTTGACCCCGCGTGTGGCTCGTGTGCGCGTGTGGCTCGTGTGCGCGTGTGCGCGTGTGCGCGTGTGTGCGCGTGTGCGTGTGCCGCGGCATGGCAGGTACTACGGGGGCAACGAGTTCATCGACCAGAGCGAGGTGCTGTGCCAGCAGCGCGCGCTCGCGGCGTTCCGCCTGGACCCCGCGCAGTGGGGCGTGAACGTGCAGGCGCTGTCCGGGTCGCCCGCCAACTTCGCCGTGTACACGGCGCTGCTCAAACCGCACGACCGCATCATGGTGGGCCCAGCCCCGCCCTTATCCCACCTGCCTTCGCTATGCGCTTCATCCCGCTCCCGCCCTTCTTCTCCCTTCTTCCCCCGCCCCGCCCGCCACCCCCCACTTCCCCCTCGTTCCCCTCCTCCTCAGCCTAACCCTACCATTGATTTCGCCCTTCCGTTCCTCCCTGGCCCCTCCTTGGTTTGATCGCTTTAGCTGATTGCTTTCCCCACACGGCGAGCCCATGATGTTGAGCTGACATCTGTGTGTGGGCTCGTGCTGCCATGCGTGTGCGCGGCAGGGGCTGGATCTGCCGCACGGGGGGCACTTGTCGCACGGGTTCATGACGGCGAAGCGGCGCGTGTCCGCGACGTCCGTGTACTTCGAGTCCATGCCCTACCGCCTCGACGAGTCCACCGGTACGCCCGCTCGCCCGCGTCGCACCGTGGGAGGCTGGGAGGGTGCTGCCTCGTGATCTCGCCAACGAGTGGGGGAAGGGGATTGTCACATGCATGGCGCGCTGCGTCGTGATGTCACGCACATGAGCTCCCTACCATGCGCATGGCTCTTGTTCCTTTTCGCCTCCACTCGCTCGCGCGTGCTCGCCTCATGCCCTCCCGCCCCTTGCCCCTTCCCCCTTGCAGGCCTGGTGGACTACGAGGCGCTGCAGCGGTCGGCGCTGCTGTTCCGCCCGCAGCTCATCATCGCGGGCGCCAGCGCGTACCCGCGCGACTACGACTACAAGCGCATGCGCCAGGTGCGCCACGGCGGGGCGGGGAAGGGGCGGGTGGCGGGGAAGGGGCGGGTGGCGGGGAAGGGGCGGGTGGCGGGGAAGGTGGTTGTGTAGAATTGAAGGGACTTGGAACGACGGTTGTGAAGTGAATGAACCTCACAATGGAACCACAATGGTTGCTGCGTTGCTTTCAACAGCCGCAGCGTGATGACACAGCACTTCCTGCTGTTCCCCCTACCGCCTCTTTCGTAACCCCTCTCCTCCCGCACGATTCCACCCCCCTCTTCCCCGTTCCCTGCTCCCCTTTTTCCCCACACCCCACTGCCCCCCTCCCCCTGCTCTCCCATGTGCGCCCGGCCGTGCTGGGCGGCAGATAGCGGACAGTGTGGGCGCGTTTCTGCTGGCGGACATGGCGCACATCAGCGGGCTGGTGGCGGCGGGCGTGGTGGCGAGCCCCTTTGAGTACGCGGACGTCGTCACCACCACCACGCACAAGGTACACCACCTGCACGCCAACCCTGCTGCTGCTGCTGCTGCTGCTGCTGCTGCTGCACGCGCCTCGCGTGCTGCCATGGGTGACCTGTCTTACCACCGTCCACGATGGTGCCATGCATGCCTCCATCACTCTCCCTTTTCCCCTCTCCCCCTTCCCCCCCCCCACCCCCTCTCCACCTGGCCTGTTGGGTGTGTGGCAGTCGCTGCGGGGGCCGCGAGGGGGGCTGATCTTCTTCCGGCGGGGCGAGATCAACGGCATCGACATGGAGACGGCCATCAACAACGCCGTCTTCCCCGGCATGCAGGTCACTCAACCCATCCACTGCCCAATGCCCAACGCGTCCTCCTGCCAACTCCTCCATTCCGCTTGCCCTGCTCCCTCTACTCTGTCCCTCCCCTTCTGGCAATCGTTGATCCTGTCCTTCACCGTGCATACCCATCCCCACTGCAGGGCGGGCCGCACAACCACACGATAGGCGGCATCGCGGTGTGTCTGAAGCAAGCAGCCACGCCCGCCTTTAAGGACTACCAACTACAGGTCCGCCGCCCCTCCCTGCTGCGCACGCACTCTCCGTCTCCACCCTCCCTCCTCTCCTGTGTCCCTGCCTCTCGTTGTTTATCCTCTGGTTTATTCACCTGGGAATAGGTGATTCTGGTGCATTTTATGTCTCTGCCCACCAAGCTCTCCCTCTCTGCGTTTTTTCCCCTCCCACGCCCACCCTTCCACGTCCCTGCACGGCCAACAACGATCATTGCGTGTGCGGGGAGACAGGTGAAGGCGAACTGTGCGGCGCTGGCGGCGCGGTTGGTGGAGCTGGGGTACACACTGGTGTCGGGGGGCACTGACAACCACCTGCTGCTGCTCGACCTGCGCCCCCTCGTCCGTGCCCTCCCTGCCACCCCACCACCACGCACCCTCTGCCGCTTCTCTGCTTGCTGTATCGCTTTTCAGCAGCCTTGCAGTGACGTCCTCGCCCGCCCCCCTTTTCGCTGACGCTCCTGTGTGGCATGTGTGTGTGGGGGGCAGGGGTTGGACGGTGCACGAGTGGAGAAGGTGCTGGACCTCGCAGCCATCACACTCAACAAGAACTCCGTGCCAGGTGCTCTGCCATGCCATGCCATGCCATGCCATGCCATGCCATGCCATGCCATGCCATGCCATGCCATGCCATGCCATGCCATGCCATCTTGTGCCCTACCCATCCGTGCCCATAGTGCCCGCACACTCTGTACCACTGCCCATAGCCACTCTAATTCTCATATCTAGAAAACAAATGCCTGCCACTTTTCGTGCTGGCAGGTGACAAGAGTGCAGTGGTGCCAGGGGGCATCCGCATCGGCACCCCAGCGCTCACCACGCGGGGCTTCAAGGAGGAGCACTTCCACCAGGTGCGCGCCCGCCATGCCTTGTACTGCCTTGCTGCCCGTGCTTCACACAATGCTCGTTTGTCAATGTAACACCTTCCACCTCATGGTCACTCACGCTGGTCGTGGTGTGTGGGGTGGTGTGCACGTGTGAGGGCAGGTGGCGGAGCTGCTGCACGAGGGCATCAACCTGGCACAGCGCGTCAAGGCGTCCAGTGACCACGCAGTGCGCGCCGCAGGGGGAGCAGGCGCGAAGCTCAAGGACTACATGGCGTACGTGCAGGGCGAGGCGTGCAAGGAGCGTGCGGACATCGAGGCGCTGAAGCAGCGCGTGACAGCGCTGGCGACGCAGTTCCCCATGCCCGGCGTGGACATTGACAACCTCGCCCGCTGAACCTGTGCGCGCCCTGCACGTCAAGCCATGACCCGTTCATCCACATGTACCTTCCGCAGTACACAAATCATTGTGGCAGTGCGTTGCAATCAGCTGATTGGAGTGGAGGCTAAGTCTGTCCATGTTCCTAGAGGGACATTACTACCATGAGAAGAAGAAAGCAGCTTCCAGGATGGGATGAAAAATATCTAAAGGCCGACTGAAGTACATTAAGTTCCTCAGCCTTATTGACAAATAAACTAATTGTTCAACAATTACCCTAGAATGTCCCTCGGATGCGGTTAGTCACTGGTGTTAGCCCTGTGAAAACAGATACGATGGTGCCATGCCATGCCATGCCATGCCATGGTTCACGCCTCTAGCCTTGCTTCTCATACGTGTGTTCACCATTTGGTGAATCCACCTTCACCTCAGCTCACTGCCCAATGTTTGTCTCACTCACAATACAACTCACCTTGCCACTCACCACTTCACCTACCTTGCCACCACCCCGGTCGTTGGACCTGCCGGGGCATGCAAGCTTGTGGGAGGGCCAGTGCGCCTTTTGGCACTCTCTGCTGCAATACGCCACCTTGCCACACCCAGAGCAACTTTTCAGCTTCACACCAGCATCACCGTCCACCCTCGCACACCCCGCAGCGCCGCACACACGTCCGCTACAAGCAGCATCACCAGGGCCTTGTGCAACTGAAACGGACGCAGCTGCATTGCTGCGTGCACGTGCAGTGCTTGGTGCGGCAGCGGCGGAAGAGGGCACAGGCCTTGTGGAGACACACACACTCGCTGCAGCACCATGGGTGGACGATGCAGCAGGGCAGGCAGGGCGGTAGCACACCTCCCCCAGCAGCATCTCACGCAGACATGCGAGCAGGTTGATCCCCCCGGGCCAGGGCTTCAGATAACCTGGCACCTCCCCCTTTCCATCCTCGCTCTCTCTCTCCCCACCACCGCCACCACTGGCCCCACTGCTGCTGTCCGCACAGGCATCGCCACACCCACCGTGACTTGCGCACATGTCATCACGGAACCTGGGTGTAGCAGCCTGCGCCCACAATTCAACACCCCACTCGTGTAACATGGGCGCTCCTGCCTTGCTGGGCGGCACATGGCTGCTGTCCTTCCCACACGACACAAGGAGCCCCGGCCCCATGACCTTGGTGGTGGCGTGCCACGCGTACATCATGGCAAAGCACCACGACTCCACCTCCACCCACACCTGCCCGTCGTCCACACCCCCTACACTGCCCCCGCTCCCCAGGACCCTCTCCATCTGCCGTGCAATCATTTCCACGTTCCCGTTGTGTGAGCCCGTTTCGCCTGTGTGCGACACCCCCATGATGGGCTGCGCATGGTACAGCGCCACAGCCAGCACCAACAACAGTGGCATCTGCCGTGCCTTCAACCGCATCACGCTCTCCCTCATGCGCGCATCCCTGGGCAGCTCCGTCACCTGCTCGTGCCATTGGTGCAGGGCAGTCATGGCCCTCTTTTCGCGGGCAGGACTGGACTCGTTGATGAGTGTGGTGTGCTCCGCCGTGGTGAGGGGCGAGCGCAGCAGCAGCGCCTTGAGCAGGCGGTGGGACTCAGGGGAGCGTGCGGGGAAGGCGGCGAGGAAGCGCGTGACGAGGGCGTCCACGGGGCGATAGGCGAAGTTGGCGATGAGAGCGCAGCACGGCACGTGGTTGATGAAGATGCGCAGGCACTTGAGGCACTGGGAACACTTTGGCACCTTGAACATGTCTGTCAGAAAGGCCAGTACAAAGTCCACATCAGCGCGGCACCGCATGATGGGCACCCAAGGCTGCGAGTGGCCCTTGCTCTGCAGTGGCGGCGGCAGCACGCATGTGTGTGCTTCGACTCCTTTCCCCTTCCCACGCTCCGTGATCGTTTCAGGCCCCCATTCCGCCTTCTTGCCTCCACTCCCGTTCCCTCCTTTCCCCCTCTCTCCTGTCCCCTTCACAGCCTTGCCCTTCCCTGCTGCTCCTTGCACATACTCTGACGGCCCCTGCCCACCCGCCTCTGCCACGTCACCCGCCTCTACCACGTCATTCTCCTGTGATAGGCCATGCTGAGAGCGTGTCACGTGGCCCATGGCGCTGGCGTCCACGATACTGATGTAGAGGCGTGTCCTCTACTTTGCAGGAACTGGGAGTTGTTCCAAACGATAGAGCTCTGTCTTAGCTTTCCAATGAGCCGTCACACATGTCGATCGCCTTAGTATTCGCCGAGATATAGGCGTTCACGTGCTAGGTGGTGCTCTTGAATGCAAGTATAGAAGCTCTCTGGAATTTATGTTCAAATGTACCTTGTACAAAGAACTCAGGTTTTCACTATGATGCATGCAATACAAAGCAACACAATTTTATATGAACTGCAAAAGTCGAATCGCATTTGTAACCTCGAACCGCGGTACACTCGCGAATGTTCGAGTAACATTTCGAAGGGGTGAAATTCGGCACCCGAATTTCACCGTACCGAATTCTACTTCAGTCTCGATTGTTCCTTGTGCTGCCATGTGGCACCGAATTGAAGAGTCTTCCGAAGTCAAACCCTCAACCTCACGCAACCTGCAATTCACACATATTCGGTGGTAGGGGGCATACCTCCCCCTACACGCAACCTCCAACACTCCCCCTTGCACCCAAGCCACTAGGTGTGCGATCCATCACAACATGCATGGGATGGATCTTTAGGGGGTGGTTCCACGAGAGAATCCGCGTGTTCGTTATCACCCTTGGTCGCGAAGCAAAATGCCGTGCCCTGTCAGAATGAAGAATGGATGATGCATTGATGTTGGTTGGGGTACATATAGCTAACCCTAAGTTTTGTACCCCCTAAGACAAACCTCACTATAGGCTACAACATTTGACACACCCCCATAGCCTAAGTGAGGGGTGTCTAGCAGAACCACACGAGTACGGTCACAAGACCAGTCCAAGAAATGAAGCTCAGGGTGGATCACAACGTCACCACACAGTCTGAGCACAAACAACAGTGGCCACAAGGCCAGTCCAAGAAGTAACAGAGGTATATAGAAAGCAAAGTAAACAGTACACTCAAGTCTAAGCAACACGAGAACCAGTGTCAACAAGGCCTAACTGCACACAGCACCTCTGGTGGTCACAAGGCGGAAGCGCCTTGGTGAAGATGTCTGCAGTGTTGGCCTCGGACTCCACAAACTCAAAGCGAGCCTGTCCACGCCTCTGCAACTCTCGCAGAAGAAAGTACCTGACGTGAATGTGCTTCACTCTGCTCTCCAGTCGTGGCTCTCGACAAAGGAGAATAGACGCCTTGTTGTCAGAATGAAGAATGATGATGCATTGATGTTGGTTGGGGTACATATAGCTAACCCTAAGTTTTGTACCCCCTAAGATAAATCTCACTATAGGCTACAACATTTGACATGCCCTCCTTATCCGTCTCCCCAACGGCTACCGTAGCGTAGTCTTTGTACTTGGCGGGAGGACGAACTTCACGACGCCCACGGGTCAAAGCCAATGGTAATGAGGAAGGTGTGGAGGTAGTTGCCGCCTCGGTTGGTGACACCTCCACGACATCATCAACGTTCTCCTCGTTGTTCTCTCCCCCTCCATCTTCAGCTTCCTTCTCCACTTGAGGTGGAGACTCACTCTCTTCAACCTCCTCTCGTGGCGGAAGGATGAAGGTGACTTGTTGAGTGGTTTTCTCCTTCGACGGGAACTTGTCTTCATCGAAGACCACATCCCGAGATGTGACAACACGCTTGTCACCCAAGTCCCACACTCGCCACGCACGCTCGTTTGCCGCTATCCCCAAGAAGATGGCCGCACGAGCCTTCGGTTGCAACTTGTGGCGAAGAGGATCCGGTACATGGTAGTAGCAAAGACATCAGAAGGTGCAAAGGCGGGAAAGGTTCGGCTTCGTTCCGGTCCATGCTTCGAACGGAGTCGTTCCCGGGAGCACCTTGGTCGGCAAACGATTACGAATTCAAGCCGCTAGCGCACTCGCCTCTCCCCACCACTCGTGCCCAAGCTTGGAGTGTTGAAGTAGTGAACGAACGGCTTCCACCAACGTGCGATTAAGCCGCTCCGCCGCTCCATTTTGTTGGGGTGTGTAGGGTGTTGTGACGTCGTGCTTAATGCCCTTGCTCTTCATCCATTTCTCAAGCTCGTTGTTCACGAATTCGCCACCACCATCGGTGCGAATACACTTGATCCGCTTCTTGTCATCGTTGCAAACTTCGAGCGCCCACTCTTGAATCGCCTTGGCCGCATCTCCCTTAGCCTTCAAGAGTCGGGTCCAACACATCCGCGTCGCGTCGTCGAGCATCACCAAGAGGAACCGCGCTCCTCCCTTTGATGCATGCCGCATCGGTCCACACACGTCCATGTGAACAAGCGCAAGCGGGTCCTTAGCGAGGGGTGACGTTCGGCTACCAAATGGCTTGCGAGCCATTTTTCCTTCGACACACGCCACGCATACGCCCTTCTCGTCGTCGCCGGCGATCACGTCGACTCCCTTCGCGAGCCCTTTGTTGGCCAACTCCTTGACCGAATCGTAGTTGGCGTGCGCAATCCGATTATGCCACGCCTTGAGAGTTGCCTTAGATCCTTGCGCCACGTTGGATGAAGCCACGTTGGATGAAGCCACTCTCGGGTACGTCTTGAGTTGGTAGATATCTCCGTTGAGAACACCTTGCGCGAATTGCTCCCCCTTCCAAAAGAGGTTCATCTTCGCACCGTCGATCGTGGCGATCACGCCTTTCTTCGCAAGTTTTGGGACGGATAGAAGGTTCACCTTCACCCCCGGGACGTGAAGCACGTTTGTGATGTCCACCGGTCCCCTATCGACGATGAGGCGCGTACTCCCAACTCCAACCACCGGTAGCGATTCGTTGTTTCCGAACACGATGCTCGTAACGTCTCCCGGAGCGCCAATGTTGTTGAGGAGCGACGCCGAGTGCGTCATGTGTTGTGTTGCGCCGGTATCGAGGAACCACGTGTCGCTTGGAGTTTCGTTCCCGTTGCCGGCCACTAACACGAGCGACTCCTTTGATTCATCGGCCTCGCCGGATGCCGTGTGCACGTTGCCCTCACCGTCTCGTGCCTTTGATGGAGTCCAATCGCTCGGGCGCTTCCGACACTCTCACCAAAAGTGTCCCGGTTTGCGGCAATAGTGACACTTGCCGCGATGATCGCTCCCACCGGATGATTCATTCGTCGCACCCTTGCTCCACTTGGACTTCTTTCCGGAACTCCCTCCGGAGTACATGGCGGTCTCCACGCTCTCATTAGCGAATTGTCGGCGACGTGATTCTTCATGGAGAAGCCGTCCGACCACCATTTCCTTCGTCCAAGTGCCTTGCACACTATCGAGTGTCGTAATCACCGTCGACCACTCTTCCGGAAGGCCGCAAAGCAAGGTGAGAATCCAATCCTCCTCGGTGACCGTTCCACCAAGGTCCATGAATGTTTCCCCAAATTCCTCCACACGAGTCGCATACTCGTGCATCGATTCGCCCGCGCGCAACTTCACCGTGTAGAACGCGTTCCGGGCTAGGATCTTGCCGTGGAGAGTCTTGTTCACGTGCATTGTCTCGAGCCGCTTCCATGCTTCATGCGCCGACGCTTCGAGCTTGATACACATGCGCACCGAGCTCACGAGGTTGATGCCGATCCGCGAGATTAGCGTAGCGAACGCCTTTTGGTCCTTCTTCTTCCATGCCGCGATGGCGCTCTCGTTATCCGTCGGCCTTTTCTCCGATCCATCGAAGAGTCCCCAAAGTCCCCGCTCCATCATGAGCACTTGGAACTTAAACTTCCACGCGGAGTAGTTTTGTCCCGTGAAAATCGGTACCGCCGACGTGTCGTACATCGTCGCGGCTGCCCAGGGATCGCCGTGATACGAGACGACACCACCCGAAGAAGTGTCGGAGGCTTTGCTTGACGTCATCATGCTCGCTTCTCGTCGCGCACGTAGACTCCACCGACCAGCTCTGATACCACTGATGTAGAGGCGTGTCCTCTACTTTGCAGGAACTGGGAGTTGTTCCAAACGATAGAGCTCTGTCTTAGCTTTCCAATGAGCCGTCACACACGTCGATCGCCTTAGTATTCGCCGAGATATAGGCGTTCACGTGCTAGGTGGTGCTCTTGAATGCAAGTATAGAAGCTCTCTGGAATTTGTGTTCAAATGTACCTTGTACAAAGAACTCAGGTTTTCACTATGATGCATGCAATACAAAGCAACACAATTTTATATGAACTGCAAAAGTCGAATCGCATTTGTAACCTCGAACCGCGGTACACTCGCGAATGTTCGAGTAACATTTCGAAGGGGTGAAATTCGGCACCCGAATTTCACCGTACCGAATTCTACTTCAGTCTTGGTATCAGTCAAGACCAAAGAGACGGGAGGTGGGGTCGGGAGGGAGCTTGGCAGCAGCGTCATCGCCCTCAGGCCACTCCTCCCACTCCAGGGGGAAGTCACTTCCCTCCACCGGCTTGGGAATGGCACCAAACCTGAGCAGCAGGCTCGGAAGGTCCCTAAGGGGGTGGCGCATGGGCAGGACCTTCCCCTGAAGGCTACCCCTGAAGCAGCAGTTCTTCGGGATGAAATCTGAGCCGTAGATTCGGACCCACTGCAAGAGGCAAGCAACTCGATAAGTTAGGAGAGCCATAGCGGGGTGGGTGTTGACAGGTACGAGGCCAGGGGCGAGAATGGCACTGGCTTGAGCCGCTGCAGTGGACCCCTGAGGCGCCTCAACACTTGCTGCAGTTGCTGCAGCGGTAGGGGGAAGAGCATGGGTGGTGGAAGAGGAGGTGGTCGAAGAAAACAGGTGGCATGGTGAGGAGGAGGTTGAGGCAGCAGTAGTGGCAATGGCAGCTGTACCACTGGCATTCACAGCACTGCTTTTGGAGGATGGGTTTGGCCTGCCCGCTGCTTCGTCCATGGCTGTCGCTCTCTCGCCCCCCCTCTTTCTCAGCCAATTTCTGGCGTCACGAATGGCAGCATTCTCCACCTTGGCCTTGAGTGCGTTGTTGCCGTCCAGCACGAGCGACTGGTCCTCATAGTGCCCTGGCAGGGACAGCACTGATGCCACTGCCAGGGCGAAGTCAGTGGCAGCCACGCCACTCACATACATACCCCTGGGAACATCATTTTGTTCCATGTTGCCGCCACTGCCCACCGCATCAACACCGCTGCTGCTACCACCACTGTAGCTGCTGCTGCAACGACTGCCACTATTACGACTGCTGCAGCCACTGCTGCTGCTGCTGCTGCTGCTGCTGCTGCTGCTGCTGCTGCTGCTGCTGCTGCTGTTGTCTAAACCTTCACTGCAGTGGCTGCACCGGAACTCCCTCCCTTCCCCCCCTCCATGCTCCAGGATCCAAGCCATGCCATCCACATACCTCTCCCACACACGCCCCTTCAGATGCTCCCTCCACTGCCCGCCCTGCCCATCCCCACCGCCCTCACCGCCACCACCCACTGGCCCCTGCCTCCTGCCGTCCCCTCCTCCCCATCCTCCTCATCCCCTGACCCACGCGCAGCACTGCTCCCCCCTACGGCCTCCGCTCCCCTGCCACCGCCCATGAGGCGCATCGCAGCAGTTGCAACCAGCCCTGTGTTGCCCAGAGCTGCAGCCTTCTTTCCTGTGCCCTGCGCCTTGCCACCCGCCGTGTCCAGCGCGCCTGGCAGCAGGTGGTGCAGGAAGAACCCGAACCCCTCCTGCACCTCACCGCGCTCCTTCACCCCCAGCACCTGCACCAGCATGGACGCGAAGCAGTCCGGCTCTGCGTGTCTGCGCGCTCCCAGCTGGGTGAGTAGCGCTGTGAAGGTGTGCGTGCGCGATTCCATGTGCGCCTTCCACAGCGTCACCACGCACGGGGACCTCGCCACCAGCACCAGGAAGACAGCGAAGCTCACAGCACGGCGGTACGCAGCCCAGCAGCCAGTACAGCGCCAGCAGCATGACCACGCTGCAGCAGCAGGGGGGTCAGCAAATTGAGACGTTTCAGCAAGAGGTTTCAGAGAAGCAGGGCAGTATGCATCAGCACGTGTGTGGGCGAGGATGGCAGGCAGGCGGGATCGGATCTTCCCCAGGTCCATGAGCACGCCCACACGCGGCTCGGCCAGCCACTCGAGTAGCATCGATTGCACGCACAGCAGCGGCGCCTGCTCGCACTTCCACACCAGCTGCTCGCGCGCCGACACCCCCCGCTGCCCGGCCAGGCGCTGCACGGGAACGCTCCAGGACAAGTCAAGCACGGCCTTGGTGGGGCGGCTGGGGGGAGCAAGGGGGATGGCGGGCGACTGCGCGCGGTGCAGGTGCAGGGGGAAGGAGAGCGCGCTGGTCTTGCCCAGGGCGTGCTCCACGCGGTACGCCACGGCGCGGTCGAAGCACCACTCGCACTCGCCCGCGTCCCACGCACCTTGTACGTCCAAATAGTGAACCATGTCCGTGCGGCACATCAGCTGAAGCTTCTCGGGTGCGTCGTGGGCGGCGGGCGTCGCATGTCGTCGCTGTTGGTGTCGGCTCTTTCGCGTGCCGGGGTCGAGTAATTGCGCCTTCCATTTCGACTCCAAGTCCTCCTCGTCCTTCCGACCACCCTGGTTTCGATGGGCGCGCGCAGGGCCGCTGAGGTACGCGCAAGCAGGCCCGCAGGGCCGTGGAGCACTGAACGACATTTACTATTTGACGCGAAGGTTATAACTCGCGATTATATCCCGCGGACGGCGGTTTCAGGAATGCTTGTCGTTTCAGCGCCGGATGCGACAAGTCCGTGGACAGGATTCTGACGGGAGAACTTGAAACGCTTCCTACATAGCACACCCTACTATCGCTGGAACACCGTAAGTTGAGCCTACACAGCAGTAATGCACAGCCTCAGCAGCATGGCTCACTGCACCATACAAGACATGTACATTCCTGGAGCAGGCAGGAGGGGAGCCGGGGGTGGCCGGAGCACCCCAGGGAGAGCAGCAGGCAGGGGGGCAGCCGGGGGTGCCCGGGGCACCCCAGGGAGTGCAGCAGGCAGGAGGGCAGCCGGGGGTGCCCGGAGCACCCCAGGGTATGCAGCAGGCAGGGGGGGGAATCGATGGACGACCGGGAACAGCAGTTGGAGGAGTGGTGCCGACTTTTGGAGTTTGATACCCCCATGGCGACTGCGGAGGAGTCAGAGGCGGACGGAGAACCACCCAGTCCGCCTTCCCCATGCCCCCGTTTCCCGTGTGACACGTGTTTCCACACGTTCGCCACGAGAGGGGCCGCTGCGAACCACATGAGGGTATGCCGGGCGGCTGAGGCGGAGAGACGCGCGCAGGCACTTGGCTCGATCCCGTCTCTGGTGGAGACCGACACACAGGAGCGACCGACGCCGCGGGAATTTGGGGACGAGGCGTGGGCAGGGGTTAAGTCATGGGAGTGGGAGGCATTTTTCTGTGTGGAGGCGGTTGGAGGGAGGACAGTGCGCCGGATCCCGCAGCGGGCCCGGTCCGGGGTCTTAGACGCACTCTGTTGCATCTTGAAGCGGCTGAAGAGCCGACCGGGAGATGAAGCTGCTACCCTCCTACTCCTGGCGTTTCCGCGCCTCATCCTAGCCGTGCCTCCCAAGCCAGGCATAGGTCAGAAGGCGCTGATCATAGAGCGGCTGGGGGCCTTCTGGGAGGGGAGGTGTGCGGAGATAACTCTAGTAACGGGAGCTAGACTGCGGGCTAGGCACGGGTGCTCGTGTGATCTCTGCGTTCCTCGGTCCTTAGTCGTTTTCCTAGTGCACACACTGCTTGCTAGTTCACAAGGCAATTTGGCAAGAGTTTCACTAGAGAAAGTTGACAACAATGATACAATGAAGTTGGCTAGGAAAGACTACATCAGAGCTAGGATGCAAGCAGGTCGACTGCCAGCGCGGCACGGTCGACCGCGTGCCAGCACGACTTGGTCGACCGCGCTCCAGCAGTGCAGGGACGCGGCTTGCCAACGCTGCAGGTCGATGGTGTGACAACAGCGCAAGTCGACGGCGTGCCAGCGTTGCTCCTGCAGTCCAGCATCGCACCAGCTTCGCAGGTGCTCGTAGATGATTGGCGCGCACTGCTTCGTCACCTGCACAGCGTACGCACCAAGTCCACCTTGTGCTGACGACTGCATCTCATCTGCCAGGTCGACCTCGGGATACCACCACCGAGGTCGTCCTTGCCAACCTCGCCTGGGCGACCTTCGCGTGCCTTCGCAGACCCTCGTCACCCAGGTAACCTGGTCGACCGGGCAACCACGTCGACCAGGTGCTCCTGTGCGTGCCTGTCGACCTCCCAAGTCGACGGCCACCTCCAGTCGACCTCACCAGGTCGACCACGCCCTCTGGTCGACCAACTCCAGGTCGACGACACTCCTTGTCGACCACCTCCAGGTCGACCAGCACTCCTGTTGGCCGACCACCCAAGTCGGCTACCCCAGGTCGGCGTCCCCAAGTCGACCACTCGAGTCGACCACTCGAAGTTGGCGCCCTCCCGAAGTCGGCGCCCTTGCAGTGGCTTCCGTGCAGGTCGACCAACCCCGTCGACCGGCTCGCCCACTACTGCAGGTCGGCTGCACCCCTACACCCGACCAGGAAGTCGGCTCCGCCCAAGCGAGGACGGGGCCAACACCCAACTCCCGTTGACACTCCCCTGCCGCGTTCACGCTTGGGCCCCCCCAGCCCACACGACAGCACCTCTCGGAGAACAGCTCGTCGACGTGCACCCAACACACAGCACGTCATCCACCGCACCAGCCATGCAAAAGGGCATGGCACCTACTGCTGCACTTCGTCGTCGCCGTCGCCCACGTCGGCCAGACGCACTTGGCCGATTGCAACGGAGCACCGGTTGAAGGCCGGATAGTGCAGCGCCTTCGTGAGGAAGTCGGCCGGCTGCTCAGCGGTCGGGATGTACTGTAGCGCAAACTTCCCCCGCTTTACCATGTGCTGCAGCCAGGCCTGTCGCCGCTCCATGTGCTTGAGGTTGCCCGTCAACCCCATGCCCTCGGCGACTGTGATGGCCGACTTGTTGTCCACCCGAAGGACGGTCGGCTTCCCAGCATCCAGCTGCTGGAACTCTGCGAGGAGGAAGCGAAGTCGGCGTCCCTCCTTGCCAGCTTCGACGGCCGCCACGTACTCCGACTCGGTCGACGACAGCGTCGCGCACTTGATGCGCTGGCTCGACCAGGAGACCGCGGCCCCTCCGTAGACGAACACGTAGCCGCCCGTGCTCGTCCTGCTCTGCTTGTCACCGGCGTCGTCGGCGTCCACGTAGCCGACCAGCTCCAGCGACTCAGGTCCACCGCCGAACTCCAGGGCGGTGTCACGCGTGTTGGCGAGGTAGGCGAGGCAGCGGTCGACCTCGCGCCAGTGCTGGTCGCTCCTCACCGTGAGGCCACTCCCCAGCTTGCTGCAGGCGAAGGCGGTGTCCGGCCTCGTCGTCGTCGCCGCGAACTGCAGCGAGCCGACCTTCTGCCGGTATTCCTCCTCCTGTCGCTCCTGTGCCTCCTCGTCGTCGAAGGTGAGCTCGGCGTAGGCGTCGACCGAGACCGGCGTCTTCGGAGTCCGGCCGCCCTGCTCCTCGTCGATGAAGCGCCTACGTAGCTTGTCGGCGTAGCCCTGCTGGTGCAGCCACAGCTTCCCCGCCGACCTGTCGCGCACGATCTCCAGCCCGAGGTACTTCTGCACCGGCGAGATCTCGCGCAGCTCGAAGGCGGCCTCCAGTAGCTCCTTCAGCTCCTTCAGCATCGCGGGGCTGCTGCTGGCGGCGAGCAAGTCGTCGACGTAGACCAGCACCCAGCAAGTCGCCCCGTCGTCGCCGACCTTGAAGTAAAGGGCCTCGTCGACCTGGCTCTTCTTCCACCCAGCGCCGACCAGCACGTCGTTGAGCGCCAAGTACCACAGCAGCGGCGACTGCTTCAGCCCGTACAGGCTCTTCAGCAATTTGCACACCCGGCCGGTTCCGTCGTTGAAGTAGTCCGGCTGCGACATGTACAACACCCGGTCGAGCTTGCTCTGCAGGAAGGCGTTCTTCATGTCGAGCTGCATCAGGTTCAGGTTGAGGACGGCGACGATACTGAGGAAGATCCTCAGCGTGACGTAGCTGCCCACCGGCGCGAACGTCTCGTCGTAGTCGGCGCCGTACACCTGCGTGAAGCCCTTCACGACCAGCCTCGCCTTCTCCCGCTCGACGGTGTCGTCGATGTTGTACTTCGTCGTCAGCACCCACCGGTTCTTCATGACATTCACTCCCGGCGGGCGTTCGACCAGCTCCCACGTGCCCATGGCGAGGAGACTGCTATCTCCTCCTCCATGGCGGCCTTCACCGCCGGGCCCTTCCAGCTTGCTAACGCCTCCTTCACCGTCATCGTCGAGATGTCCCAACGGTGGTCGGGGTCGGCCAGCATGTCGGGGTCGAGCTCCAGAAACTCCTCGTCCTCGTCGGCGTCGTCGTACAGGATGTCGTCGTCGTCCTCCACGTCGTACACCGTAGTGAAAGCGGCCGGGACGAAGAAGTCGGGAGGCCTCCGAAGTCGACCTGACTTCCGGGGCTCAGGCGGGTCGACCACCGCCTGGTCGACCAGTTCCTCGTCGCCCAACTGCTCCCCTTCATCTTCACCGCCGTCCTCGTTGTCCTGCTGCACTTCGGTCGGCGTCCCGACCGACTGCTCCCCTGCGGTCAGCTCCCCTGCCGACTGCCAGGTCGCCGACTGCTCCTTGGTCGGCCTCGCTGCTGCCTGCTCCCCTGTGGGCTTCACCCAAGTCGGCTGCACCTCCTCGGCCTGCTTCCCCCCTATCCAGGTCGACTTCCCTCCCAGGTCGACCTGCTGCTTGTCCCGGCGGCCACCGCCCTTGGTCGGCGCCGGCGCCACAGGCGACGAACCACTGCTCCCCTCATCGCCGGAGGCCGACGGCGGAATCAGCCCACGCAGGTCGACGAGGGGAGGGGCAGGGGGGGTAGAGGAAGGGTGGACGACCTCGGCGTCGTCCTCAGCAAGCTCACCGACCTCAGCGAGCAGGGGGAGCGTGGCCGTCGAGGTATCCGTCGGCGTGGCCATCAGGGGCCGCCCGGACACGGGGCCATGCTCCGACCTCCACTCCTCCAGCGACAGGTCCTCGTAGAACACCACGTCCGACGTGGTGACCACCCGGTTGTCGGCGATGTCGAGGAGCTCCCAGCCCTTGCTCGCCTCCGACACACCGAGGTGAAGGCCCCACTTGGCCTTTGGCTTCAGCTTGCCACCCCGCCGCTGCTCGGGGACGAGGAACTGCGCCATGCAGCCCCACACGCGCGCCAGCGACAAGTCGGGCTTCGTCCCGGTCAGTAGCTGGTATGGCGTCGTCCCCGGCGTCGCCGACCGCTCGAGGCAGTTGCGGATCCAGACGGCCTGCCGCAGAGCGAGGTGCCACCAGTGGTGCTGCACGCCCATGTGCAGCAGCATCGTCCTCACCGACTCCACTACCGTCCGCATCTCCCGCTCCGCCATGCCGTTCTGCTGCGGGGTGTACGGGCAGGTCAAGTCGTGGACGATCCCCTTGCCGTCCACGAAGTCAGTGAACGTCTTCCCGAGGAACTCCCCGCCTCGGTCCGAGCGCAGCATCAGCACCGACTTCTTCGTCTGCCGCTCCACCAGCACCAGCCACTTCTGGAACTCCAGCAGCACATCCGACTTCTTGGCGACCGGCCTCACCCACACGTAGCGGGTCTTGCGGTCCTTCAGCAGCAAGAAGTACAGGCTACCGTCCTTGGCAGCCACGCGGAACGGCCCACACAAGTCGAGGTGGACGACGGCTAGCACGTCGGCGGCGTCGGAGCCTTGGTCGGGGAAGGTGTGCCGCGCCAGCTTCCCGCCGACGCACGAGACACACGGTGGGTCGGCGCCCGTCGCCGACTTGAGGTCTAGCCCAATGGCGACCTCGTTCTTCGCCGAGCTCCTGATGGTGTCCATGCCGACGTGCGCAAGCCGAGCATGCATCCTGTCTGGCGTCGACTTCGTCTTGGAGACGATCGCCCGCAGGGCCACAACCTCCGGCGTGGGCGACGTCGACCTCGGGGAGCAGGGACGCAGGTCGGTGCAGAGGACTCGCCCGGAGTACGTCGCCCGACCAAGCACTTCTCCCGCTGCCGAGATGAGCAGCACACCATCGCCGTCCTCCCGAAACTGTCAAGATAGGTAGTAGAAAGTTTAGAGGCAGAAAGAGGAGTTGCACTAGCAAGCAGTTGAGTACATATAGGAACCCTAGATTGGGCTGTACTCGCTATAGAGTACCCCACTGCAGGCTAGACAAATACAACATTCTGACACACCCCCATAGTCAAAGTGGGGTATAATCAGCAGAACAAGCAGTCATAGAGCAGATTCACAAGTGCATGCAAAGCTAGAGGCATTCACAAAGGGCAAGTGAGGAGGAGGAGGCGAGACTGTAGGTGGAGAGGAGATAAGAGGCGTCGGCTGAAGCTGCAGACACACGGGCAACAGGAGTCAAACTGGCTCAGTGGCTACCGGAACAAGCGCCCCGGACTACAGGAGTAACTGGCTCCGCGGCTAAGAAGAGCGGCAGACGAGCAACGGACCCACGGGCGACTGGCGCAGCTGGCTACGACTGGGCTACCGGAACAAGCGCCCCGGACTACAGGTGCTGCTGACGACAAGACGGCAGCCTCCGCTCAACCTCCCCCGACTGTCCCACCCCCCTCTCACACACCCCCTGCTGGAACCCTAGCTCCACTCCCACGTCACCCCCCTAGCACCACTCCTTCGGCTCCCACACACCCACCCCCCTGAGCGGCAGCTGCAGCAGCGGGAGACGGAGGAGGAGGAGGAGTAGGGGACGGGGCACACAACCGGCACCCCCACAACCGCCACCCCCACACTCCCCACCCCCAAACCCTAAAACGGGCGAAAGGGAGAAGGAGCGCGGGGGACGGCGAGGGGGAAGGCGCGCGACCCCCAGGGCGCCACCTCTGGGCAGCGGGGGCCGCGCGCGGCTCCCCAGGGCGCCTCGACGGGGCAGCGGGGGGCCGCGCGCGGCTCCCTAAGGCGTCGCGACGAGGCAGCGGGGGCCGCGCGCAGCTCCCCACGGCGTCGCGACGAGGTAGCGGGGGGCCGCGCGCGGCTCCCCAAGGTGTCGCGACGAGACGTCGGGGGCGACGCGCGGGGCTGCGGGGCGACGCGGGGGGTCGACGGCGACGGGGGGAGGGCGCTTCGACGGTGGGAAACCGCCGCGCGCCTCGGGGCGCACGGCGTGCAGAAAACCGCCGCGCGCCCCGAGCGCACGGCGGGATGAAAACCGCCGAAACCCTAGAAAAAATTCGCCGCGCGCTCCGCGCGCGGCAGGAAGAAGTCGTCGCGCGCCCGAGGCGCCCGGCAGGAAGTACAGCAGCGGAAGCATTAGGTGGTGGGCCCACCCACAGGATCGACCCAGGAGGGTCGACCTGCTCTGATACCATGTCAAGATAGGTAGTAGAAAGTTTAGAGGCAGAAAGAGGAGTTGCACTAGCAAGCAGTTGAGTACATATAGGAACCCTAGATTGGGCTGTACTCGCTATAGAGTACCCCACTGCAGGCTAGACAAATACAACATTCTGACAGAAACTGCACGCCATGCTCCTTCAGCTGGCCGGACGACAGCAGGTTGGCCCGCACACCCGGGACGTACAGCACGTCGGGGATGAGAACCTGCTTCCCGGCCTCGCCTTGCAAGGCGACCGTGCCCCGGCCTTGGACGTCTTGCAGCGCCCCATTGAAGCCACGCACGTGCTTCAAGTCGCCGCTCGGCCCCAGGTCGACGAAGGCGTCCTTGGTCCCCATCAGGTGGTGGGAGCAGCCGCTGTCCAGCAAGACCACCGCCGGGTTCGCCTGCACTGCTGCTGCCATCGCCTGGAAATCCTCACCAGCCTCCGGCGCCAGTGAGACGGTCGGCTCCACAACGCCGACCAGGGAGCACGACGCCGACTTGTCGTTGCTCCCCTTGCCGCTAGGAGAGGGGTCGGCGTCCTTCGCCGAGGTGGACGACTTGGTCGACTGCTTCTCCTTGCGCGATTGACTTCCTCCTCGACGAGGTCGACGACTGCCAGACCTCCCGCGGCCTCCCTTGTCATCGTCGTCCGAGTCACTGCGGTCGGGGCACTCGAAGGAGAGGTGGTCGGGGTCGCCGCACAGCCAGCACTCCCGACGTCGACTTCCTCCTCCCCGGCCACTGTCCTTGGTCGACTTCTTCTTGTCGACCTCCTTGGCCGACTTCGAGCCACCGCTACCACTGCCGCCAGACTGTCCACGCTGCCCCGGTCGACCGCCTTGCTTCGCCGGGGCGACAAAGTTTGCCTGCGCCAAGAGCTCCTGGGACCGCTCAGCCTCCTGCATCGCCTCGTCCTGCAGGATGTACGAGGTTAGGTTGTCCTCGTTGAGCGTCGCCCTCGTGCTCGGCGCCATGGACAGCCGCTTCAACAGGTTGTAGCTGCTCCGGAGTCCCTGCATGACATGGGTGATGTACGACGCCGTCGAATACTCCGCACCGGCCATCCTGATGGTGGCGAGAATTCGCCGGGCCCGGTTGCAGTAGTCGGTCGCCGTCTCCTCGTCGCCCATGCGCAGGTGCGTCAGCTGCCCTTCAAGCTGGGCGATAAACAGGTCGTCGGTGACCTGGTACGTCGACTCAATAAAGTGCCACGCCTGGTGGCCGGCGTCGAGGTACTCCCTGCACCACTTCAGGGCGATCTGCACGCCCGGCGTGCAGCACCGCGAGATGACCGTGAAGGTCAGCAGCTGCACGGCGCGAAACTCCGCACGCAAGTCGGGGTCGCTCGGCGTCGCCACGGTACCACGAGCAAAGTTGATGAGCCCGGCCATCTCCAGCTGGGGCTCAATAGCTTCCTTCCAGGTGAGAATGTCGGGTCGGCCGACCAGTAGGGGAGTCACCTGTCAGAATGTTATTGTCTAGCCTGCAGTGGGGTGCTCAATAGTGAGTACAACCCCTTAGGGTTTCCTATATGTATCCTGCTGCTTGCTAGTTCATCATCATTCCCATTCTCACAATTCTCCTTCGTATACCACAAACCCTAGTCCTAGGGCACAACCTACTACCTCCTAGTGTGGGCCTAGGCTACTAAGCCTAGGCCCCACTCCTAGTATTCCTGACATGGTATCTAGAGCGAGTACGTTCCTGCCGCTTACCTCCATGGGCCCACCACCTGCTTCCGCTGCCGTACCGTCCGCCGCGCGCCCCGTGGTGCGCGGCGGCGAAACCCTAATTTTTCATCCCGCCGCGCGCTCGGGGCGCGCGGCGGTTTTCTGCCCGCCGTGCGCCCCGAGGCGCGCGGCGGTTTTCTGCCCGCCGTGCGCCCCGAGGCGCGCGGCGGCTTTCTGCCCCGTCACTCCGCGAGTCGCCCCCGGGAGGAGCTGCGACGGGCGACGGGGACCCGCGCGTCGCCCCCCGTCGCCCGTCGTGGCCCGTGCGACCTCCGTAGGGCCCGCGCGCGGCCCGTCCAGCCTGCGCGCGGCCCGTACGGGCTGCGCCAGGCCTGCGCGCGGCCCGTACGGGCTGCGCCAGGCCCGCGCGCGGCCCGTACGGACTGCGCCAGGCCAGGGCGCGCCTCGAGCCGCCCGCCACTGCAGCAGCAGCCCCTGGAGCCGCCCGCCACTGCAGCAGCAGCCCCTGGAGCCGCCCGCAACTGCAGCAGCAGCCCCTGGAGCCGCCAGCACCTGCAGCAGCAGCCCCTGGAGCCGCCAGCAACTGCAGCAGCAGCCCCTGGAGCCGCCAGCAACTGCAGCAGCAGCCTCTGAAGCCGCCAGCAACTGCAGCAGCAGCCCCTGGAGCCGCCAGCACCTGCAGCAGCAGCCCCTGGAGCCGCCCGCACCTGCAGCAGCCGCCCCTGGAGCCGCCAGCAACTGCAGCAGCCGCCCCTGGAGCAGCCGCCCCTGCAGCAGCCGCCCCTGGACCTCCGAAGCCGCCCCTGGACCCGGTACGCTCTGCTGCTGCCCGATGCTGCCCGTGCCTGTGCCTGCTCGTGCCTTGTGCCTCGAGCCTACTACCTACCTACCTGTGCCTGTGCCTGTGCCTGTGCCTGTGCCTGTGCCTGTGCCTGTGCCTGTGCCTGTGCCTGTGCCTGCTCGCGCCCTCGTTCGCTCTACCTACCTACCTACCTACCTGCGCCCTCGTGCCTTGTGCCTTGTGCCTTGTGCTTCGTGCCTCGTGCTTCGTGCCTCGTGCCTCGTGCCTCGTGCCTCGTGCATCGTGCGCCCTGCTCCGCGCTGTTGCTCTGCACGCGCGGTTGCCCGCGCCCTCGTGCGCTCTACCTACCTACCTACCTACCTGCGCCCTCGTGCCTTGTGCCTTGTGCCTTGTGCTTCGTGCCTCGTGCTTCGTGCCTCGTGCCTCGTGCCTCGTGCATCGTGCGCCCTGCTCCGCGCTGTTGCTCTGCACGCGCGGTTGCCCGCGCCCTCGTGCGCTCTACCCTACCTGCTCCGCGCTGTTGCTCTGCACGCGCGGTTGCCCGCGCCTTCGTGCGCTCTACCCTACCTGCTCCGCGCTGTTGCTCGGCACGCGCGGTTGCCTGCGCTCTCCCGCCCCGGCCCTCCCCCCCCCCCCCCCCCCTGCGTCCCCTGGACAGGAGGGTGTGGGGGTGGCGGGTGTGGGGGTGCTCCGTGTGCGTCGCCCCTTCCTTCTCCTCCGTCTCCCACTGCTGCAGCTGCCGCTGCGGGGGGGTGGATGTGTGGGAGACGAGGGAGTGGCGCTAGGGGGGTGATGTGGGCGTGGAGCGAGTGGTGACCCTGGGGGTGAGTGTAGGGGGGAGTGAGACAGTTGGAGGAGGTTGCAACCTGGTGCTCCTGGTGCCCGTGTGTCTGCAACTTCAGTCGTCGCCTCCTCTCATCTCTCCCTCCACAGTTCCTCCTCCTCCTCACTGGCCTCCTGTGACTGCCACTAGCTTTGCTCATATTTGTGAACTATTGCACTGCCTGCTCATTGTACTGATTGCACCCCACTTTGGCTATGGGGGTGTGTCAGAATGTTATTGTCTAGCCTGCAGTGGGGTGCTCAATAGTGAGTACAACCCCTTAGGGTTTCCTATATGTATCCTGCTGCTTGCTAGTTCATCATCATTCCCATTCTCACAATTCTCCTTCGTATACCACAAACCCTAGTCCTAGGGCACAACCTACTACCTCCTAGTGTGGGCCTAGGCTACTAAGCCTAGGCCCCACTCCTAGTATTCCTGACATCACCGAGATCCTATCCGGCGTAAACTTGAAGTAGCCGTAGCTCGGTGCAATCCCGCCTGCTGTCACCTGGGTTGCCGACATCGGCACGGACCCACTCCGTCGACCTCCGACGTCGCCCTGCGAGAACCCTGCAGCCGCCAACGACCGCATTCCTCGCGTCTGAACGCCGCCGACTTCGTCGGCGTGAATCACACCACGCTGCCTCGACGACGTGCCTCCCGCACTGCTGCCGACTTGGTCGCCTCCGGCGTTGACACCCGCGTCGACGTCGCCCTCGGTGTTCACCGGTCGAGGAGAAGCAGGCCGAGAAGGGTGCTCCGTCGCCCACAAGGAACGGATGCCAGCCTCGACGACCGCCCACGGCAGGTCGCCATACTCGTTGGCCTCGTGCTTCCTCCTCGCGTTCTCCAGCCGCGCCTCCAGGGTGTCCACCACCCTCGTGTCACCTACGGCGCCTACCATGGTGACTACCGCACAGCTGCCGGCCTACGAACAACTTAGGTAAGGTGCAACTAAGTCGACTAGACTGAAAGGTAAGTCGGTGTGCCATCCACGCTCACCGCACCATGCGGAGATAACTCTAGTAACGGGAGCTAGACTGCGGGCTAGGCACGGGTGCTCGTGTGATCTCTGCGTTCCTCGGTCCTTAGTCGTTTTCCTAGTGCACACACTGCTTGCTAGTTCACAAGGCAATTTGGCAAGAGTTTCACTAGAGAAAGTTGACAACAATGATACAAAGAAGTTGGCTAGGAAAGACTACATCAGAGCTAGGATGCAAGCAGGTCGACTGCCAGCGCGGCACGGTCGACCGCGTGCCAGCACGACTTGGTCGACCACGCTCCAGCAGTGCAGGGACGCGGCTTGCCAACGCTGCAGGTCGATGGTGTGACAACAGCGCAAGTCGACGGCATGCCAGCGTTGCTCCTGCAGTCCAGCATCGCACCAGCTTCGCAGGTGCTCGTAGATGATTGGCGCGCACTGCTTCGTCACCTGCACAGCGTACGCACCAAGTCCACCTTGTGCTGACGACTGCATCTCATCTGCCAGGTCGACCTCGGGATACCACCACCGAGGTCGTCCTTGCCAACCTCGCCTGGGCGACCTTCGCGTGCCTTCGCAGACCCTCGTCACCCAGGTAACCTGGTCGACCGGGCAACCACGTCGACCAGGTGCTCCTGTGCGTGCCTGTCGACCTCCCAAGTCGACGGCCACCTCCAGTCGACCTCACCAGGTCGACCACGCCCTCTGGTCGACCAACTCCAGGTCGACGACACTCCTTGTCGACCACCTCCAGGTCGACCAGCACTCCTGTTGGCCGACCACCCAAGTCGGCTACCCCAGGTCGGCGTCCCCAAGTCGACGCCCTCTGCAGGTCGACTTCTCAAGTCGACCACTCGAAGTTGGCGCCCTCCCGAAGTCGGCGCCCTTGCAGTGGCTTCCGTGCAGGTCGACCAACCCCGTCGACCGGCTCGCCCACTACTGCAGGTCGGCTGCACCCCTACACCCGACCAGGAAGTCGGCTCCGCCCAAGCGAGGACGGGGCCAACACCCAACTCCCGTTGACAAGGTGGCGGGAGTTTTTCGACGCTGCCATGGCGGCGGCACGGCCAGCAGTTCGCCCACTTGCCTACACGTGCTCTGACCAGGACCCGGAGGCCATCCGCCTGTCACGGTGCCGATCTCGGTGTAAAGTGGGAGAGTGGAGCCGTGGTTTGGCTTGCCTCACAGCAGGAGAGTTGGCTCGACCGTCTGAGGCTATGGTGCAGTCGCTGCGAGGGAAGCACCCAGCTAGCAGTGGCGAGGTACCACCGTGGGTTCGTGAGTTTACTGTCGACGCTCTTCAGTGGCCTCCACTCACGACCGACATCCTGGCTAGAGCTATCCACACAGCTGCTCGCGCCTCAGCTGCAGGGCCATCCTGATGGGTCACAGAGCATCTGCGCGACACTTTCCTCACGGAACCTTCCTGCCTCTCCCACCTGCTGGAAGTGTTCAACCAATGGGTGGCGGGACAGGTCCCCGAGCGAGCTCGGCCCTGGCTCGCCGCATCCAACCTAGTCGGGCTTTCCAAACCCAACGGTGACGCCCGACCGGTGGCGATCGGGGAGGTGCTTCCGCGTATCCTCGCTCGAGCTCTCTGCATCTCGCTTCGCCCTGTGATGGCTTCTTATTTTCTGCCGTGTAACCAGCTGGGAGTGGGCACCAGGGCCGGGGTGGAGATTCTTACTCATTCTTTCCGGTCAGCGCTGGCCACTCACCCCGACTGGTGTGCGCTGCAGATAGATGTCGCGAACGCCTTCAATTCGTTTCATCGCCACGCGATGTTCGAGGGGCTGAGAGAGTCGCCTTTCTCAGGAATGATCCCATTCTTGCGTGTCTTCTATGGGACACCTAGCGACCTGTACCTCCGAGCGGGCCCTTTCGTACAGAGTCTTGAGTCGGCACGAGGATCGCGACAGGGGGACCCGCTCGGCCCTTTTCTTTTCGCTTTCACGCAGCAGCAGGTGCTGGGGACGGTGACTAGAGAGTTCAGGGACCTACTTTTCTTGAGCTATGCAGACGATACCTACATCCTGGGACCAGCGGCTAGGATTCTGGAGGCTTTTGGGGTGCTGCGGGAGAGGTTGGAGTGGGTGGGGCTGGAAGTGCAGGTGCACAAGTGCAGGTTTTGGGAGCGTGGAGGTGGGGATATGGAGCGGGCATTGCCTTTGGGGATGCAGCGGGAGGAGGAGGGTCTCACTGTGGTGGGCGTGCCTATTGGGGAGGAGGATTGGGAGGGGGCCCGATTACGGAAGCGGCTTCGCGAGTTGCAGGCGCCATTGCCGTGGCTCCCCCTGCTCGACCACCCCCAGATGGCCTCGCATCTCCTCGCTATTGCAGTTTCAGCACGGCCGATGTACCTGGCCCGGACTATGCCGCCGCGGCCGGAGGTGGTGGAGGCCTTTAGAGAGTGGGACAGCTGTCTGGAGGATTGCTTTGAGCAGCTTTTCCCCCCTGGCACTTGGGAGCAGGACCCCGGCAGGTCTAGGCGCGCACGCATGCAGCTGCATCTCCCTGTGCGCCTCGGAGGGTTTGGGATCCGGGCGGCGGCCTCTTTGAGTCCGCTCTCCTATGTTTGTGGGTGGGCGCAGGCCGCACGGGATATTGCACATTTGGGGGTGGCGGGCGAGGAGGCGATGTTCGCAGAGTACCTCACCACTTCGGCGGGGGCGGAGCTTCTTGACCCGTGGTTTGCCAAGGCCATTGAGCAGTTGCCCGCGACTATACGCCAGGAGCTGCCGGACTTACCCCTGTGTGTGGCGGCCCCTCCTCTTCGGCTTTTCCAGGCGCGGCAGCGGCAGTTGGCTGTTGAGGAGCTCCAGGCACTCCGCCGCTTGGCTCGTGACGATGCCACCCTGGCCCGTTTCACATCCCTTCAGGGCCCGGGGGCTGGTGCATGGGTTTCGGCAGTTCCGGCTCATTCAGATCTCACATTCACTGCAGCGGAGTGGGGCATTGCTGCTGCTATACGGCTTGGTCTCCCAATCCAGCAGCTGCAAGTGGCGGGGAGGTGTGTTTGTGGCACAGCGTATGATGACCCAGCAGACCCGCATCATGCGCTGAGATGCAAGCACCAACACGGTCCATCTCGGGTGCATGATGAGGTGAAGTTTGCGGTGGCAAAGATCGCTAAGGCGTCAGGGGGGGTGGTGACGATGGAGGATAGTGCGGTGCTGCCGGGGAAGCGGGTTGACGTAGCGGTGCGACGACCAATGGCTGGGGAGGCTCATGCTTTAGAGATTAGTGTCGCGGACCCGCTATCACTGTCTCCATCTCTGCTAGGGCAGTGCGGGCGGTCTATAGGCGTGGCGGCAAAGGAGTGGGAGCGTCGTAAAATGGGGGATTACGCGCCTCTTCTTGCACGGAACCGAGGCGTGCAGTTCACCCCTTTGATAGTGGAGACGTGGGGGTGTCTCGGCGGTCGCTTCCGGCGGTGGCTTCGACAGCAGGGGGACGCGCACGTGGGGCTAGCTGTGTCACGGGGGGCTTGTCGGGAGGATGACACTTCGTTCTCGGCTTACCTTTTGGGGTCTCTGAAGGCGCTCATCGGAGTGGCGTTACAACGGGCGCAAGCTCGTGTCATCCTGCTTCGGGCGGCGTCTTCCATGGGGGGGTTGAATGTGGACTTGGTGGATCGGGAGAGGGACGATGTCGAGGTGGAGGGCGGGCCTCTTTGGGTGGAGGCCCCCTACATGGTGGATGTGCAGATGTGACTTGGGGGGGGAGGGAGGGGGGGCCGAGGGGGAAATGGGGTGCGAGATGGGACGTCTGGTAGGGGATCCTGGTTGGGTTTTTTCTTTATGGAGTATTTTTATGGGGCTTTTTATGGGTGTTGCGTTTGAGTTGTTTCTGGTGTCTTTCTTTCCCTTTTCCTTCTCCCTCTTTCCCTTTTCCTCTTTCTATCCATATCCATGCGAACCTTGATGCAAGGCTATCCAGTGAAAAATGGTGGTGGTGGGCTGCCGCGAACCAAGAGTGTTGGGAGATTTCCATTATTATTTTTTGCAAAAGACATGTACATTCAATCCATGCACAAGTGATCGCGTCGTTCTGCGGTAACGCGGCGTTATCCTGCTTGACCAAATTCGTCATTGCTGCGGAAAGAGCTGAATGTGACACACAAACCTCAATGGGTCAGATACACAAATGTGCGAGAAATTCGACAAAACAACCTGGGTCGATGGTGACCAAGCATGTAACTACGAAAGAGGTTCGCGAAACAGCCTCGGTTTGAACGATTTCGTCATGCCGAGCGAAGGCGAACGAACTCACGGGTTTCCAGCAAACCCAATCGGGCGAACTCGTCACGTAAACTCCTCCCTCATGGCAACGATTTCAACACTGAAAGGTACCACGCCTCTTCGAACGGGACTAGCCTCGCTGCAACGGCTTCCCTGAACTGACCATTGAAGCGCATTTTAGGCGCTCGCCTTGAAACTGCTACACTTCGACCAGCCTGTCGGAGATATGAGATTCTGGCTCTCCTCGTCCTAGTTGTAGCCCTACTACGTGAACTCCTGCGACGTTAGTATAGCTCGAATGGCGAGCGACGGTCCACCAGCGAGCGCGCCTCCGCATAGCAACCCGGTTGAGCCGATCACACCGTTACTATCAGTTCCGCTACCTTTTATGGTCAGCAGGTCGGTCGCCTTTGAATTTTGTTTATCCCCGCACGAAGCATCTGTGTTATCCCCGTTATAGTTGCAAGACAGCTCACTCGCAGCAACCGCTAAGAATGTGGACCTCTGCGCAGGACTCTCGAGCTTATCCCCGTTATGCAGCTTCTCACTTCACTGCATTCGCCCGTTACAGGATCAAAAGGCCGCGCGAGCAGCAGGCGCTGATGGACGTGCGGCTCGGCGCGCAGGCCGTCGACTCTCTCACCGCCCTCTACCGCTCCCTCGCTCTCACCTCGCAGGTCCCCTCACCCCCCCTCCCCTTCTCACTCCACATCCTCGCTATTGCTTCTTAGCGTTTTCCCTCATGAAGAACTTTACGGGCCCTAGCACGTTGACATGGTCGCAGGATGCGCTGTAGTGCCAGCCACGAGCGTCAAGGCTATTCTCCCATCAGCATTGAAGCTCCTCAACATAATCCTCTCGTCTGTCTGTCCCCTCCTTCCGCTTACCAATTAATCTCCGCCGACAATTTTCCTTCTTTTAGGATCTGAAGAGGGCGTGGGATGCCACGTGGAGGGCCAGAGACGCACAGGTGGCAACTCTCCTGCCTCTCATTGGTTGGTACAATCTCACAAGTAGCAACTTGGGTCGTTACACCCAGGAACCGCACGTACAAGTATAGTTAATTAGATTTAGTTTGTGAGGTCAGCAAGGTAACACAGCTGCTCCCCATAGGCTCCTGTTCGCTGAATAGGTCACCCGCCCCCTCGCCGTTATCCTCAATATTCGTACCTATGTCCCAATTTCCTCCGACCCCCTATCCCCTTCCCCTATGTCCTACCTTTTACTCCCCACTTCCGCTGCGTTACTCCCTAATTCCTATGTCCTATGCCTTGAATGCTTTGCTGTCAATATCCTTTGGTAAGCCCTCAACGTCTCATCACATCACATCACATCACATCACATCACATCACATCACATCACATCACATCACATCACATCACATCACATCACATCACATCACATCACATCACATCACATCACATCACATGTCAACGTGTCCACCTCGCCGTCACATGCCGAACTTCCTCCATCCCCGTCCAACTACCCCCCCCCTCCTTTCCCCCCTCCCCCCTTCCCCCCTTTCCCCCCTCCCCCCCTTTCCCCCCTTCCCCCTTCCTGATTTCCCCATCTCTTCTTCCCCCCCTGTCCTCCTCCTTCTTTCCCTTCTCCCATCCCTCCCGTCCCCCCCCCGTCGGTTTCCCTGTGTGGACGCCAGTGCCCACCACAAATGAGCGTGTACCACAGCTTGCCACAGCCTGCGCTCCCTCAACCCCCTTCCCCCTCAACTCCCGTCCCCCGCACAGCATACCTCTCCCCCCCCTGCCCTACCTGCCGGCATGCACGTCATGGCAGCATGCAGCACAGGCTGCTGGGTGCACTTTACATCTCTCGTTTCCCACTCCACAATCACGTACACCTGCATCACCTCCAACCTCCCATTCCCACCTTAACTCCCCTCCTCTCCGTGTGCAGGCCAGGCCATCACACAGCAGCGGGCAGCAGTGCGCGCCAGGGGCTTCCGTGTCCTCTCTCATGCATCCTCAACGCCTCCCATCCGCTCCCTCGCCCTCCCCCACCCCCCTCCCTCCTCTCTCGCCCCCTGCAGGCCACCACATGGCGGCGTGCACCACAGCTCGCCACAGGCTGCTGGCGCACCTGGACACGCAGCTGCAGCACTGCACGGTGGGGTGGTGGGACCGGTGGGGTGGGGTGTGGGGTGGGGTGGAGTTCAGGGTGTGCGCTGGGTTCGGCTGCTGGCGCAGCTGGACACACAGCTGCAGTACGGCAAAGTGGGGAGGTCTGGGGTGATGTGATGTTAGGGCTGCGGGTACGGTTCATGCGGTGAGGGGTGTATGGCTCATGGGGGGTCGCACTCTTCCTTACACGCCCCAACTTCCCTCCACCCACCCTCTTCCCTCCATGCTCTTCCCACCCTCTTCCCTCCATGTCTAATTGTTCCTCCTGCTGCTTTCACCCTGCACTCCGTGTTTCTCTTGCATCCCTGCCCACCCCACACTAAGAGCAGCACATGTGCCGTCCCCAATCATGTGTGTGTGTGTGGCTGAGTGATTTCACCGTTGCTCTGTTCCCCTCGAACATGCTACTGTCGTCCTTGGTCGTCTGCTTCCCCTCGTCCCCTCACCAGGCCCTTGCCCACACACTAAGAGCAGCGGCTGAAGAGAACATGTGCGTGGCTGAGGTGAGGCAGTGCTGATGGAGGGGGAGGAGGGCGTCGTAAAGGTCAATGGTGGGAGAGAGTTGGGGGGGGGGGGAGGGCGAGTGAGATGGCGGTTCTGAAGGTTGTCCGCCATCAAAGTCTGGACACCATGTCAGCATGGGACACACCAGTCTGCATGGCAATGCACACACATGAATCTGGACACTTGTGTGCGATACATGCGACATGTTTTCATGACACGTATTTTTTGAAACATTATTAGTTTCACGTGAGATGGTCTAGGGTTTGCGATGGCTGGAAATTTGCCCAAGTGACCAGCGAGTTCTCACACGTCGTCACTGAGGGCCTTTTTGGGCCGGATGGTGGGCAGACAATTCTGGAGGCGTGAGCTGAGGGAGAAGAGAGTGAGAGGGTGAGCATGTGCATGGCATTCGTTCCGTGTGGTTGCTTGCAGGAGCTGGTGGCTGAAGCTGATGGTGCACCCGCCACACACGGGGTGGACTCGCTGCTTGCACACACAGCAGGCGCTGCAGCTGCAGCAGGAGCAGGAGCAGGAGGGGATCCAGTGGTGCTGCGGCTGGCACAAGAGCGGCAGCTGATGTGAGCAACGTGAGGCGTAGCATGGGGCTGGGTGCTTTGCAGGGCGTGCACTGTGGCACGGGGACAGCACCATTGGAATGGGAGCACAACCGCATGGCAAACACAAAGGGAGGGGGGCTCACTGAGGGCACAATGAGAGGCGGAGCATGATGGGAGGCGGGTTTGGGGCAGCACAAGTGCCATAGCAGCAGTAGATGCTGCGGCAACAGCAGTACCAGTGGCAGCTCCTCCTTTTACTCCCGTCCCTTTTCTGTCCCTCCCTGTCCCGTCCCTTCCCTGTCTTTCCCTGCCCCTCCCGTCCCTTCCCTGCCCCTCCCTGCCCTTCCCTGTCCCTCCCTGCCCCTCCCTGTCCACTGTCCCTCCCTGTCCCCTGTCCCTCCCTGTCCCCTGTCCCTCCCTGTCCCCTGTCCGTCCCTGTCCCCTGTCCGTCCCTGTCTCACACTGTCCTGCTCTGTTCTTCTCTCCCCCTCTCCACTCTCTGCTGCTCGCCCGCTCGCCCTCGGAACAGAGCGCGCATGGAGATGGAAGTGGCGCAGCGCATAGAAGCTGTGGTGGGCGGCCACGACACCACGCACCTGAGGTCAGGCACCGCACCACCACCTCGGAAACATGCACGGCAAATGGCTCACGCCACACACAAGCTACTGTCAGGTTAGAATAATCTCAAGCGTAGTGGCGGCATCGGCATGCATTCAAGCTGTAGTGAAAGCTATTGCTACTCGTCCCCTGTGGCGACGAGGATACAATCAACCCAACCCACCAGAGGTGAGGGTATCCCGGTGATACAACCCACGTGAGGTGACATGCAGCAGTAGCTCTCATGTGCGAAAAGCATGACAATTATGTGCTCATGTATCTGCATGTGTGTGTGCGTGTATCTGCATGTGTGTGTGCGTGTATCTGCATGTGTGTGTGCTCATGTATCTGCATGTGTGTGCGTGTATCTGCATGTGTGTGCGTGTATCTGCATGTGTGTGTGCGTGTATCTGCATGTGTGTGTGGGTGTATCTGCATGTGTGTGCGTGTATCTGCATGTGTGTGTGCGTGTATCTGCATGTGTGTGTGCGTGTATCTGCATGTGTGTGCTCATGTATCTGCATGTGTGTGCGTGTATCTGCATGTGTGTGTGCGTGTATCTGCATGTGTGTGCGTGTATCTGCATGTGTTTGTGCGTGTATCTGCATGTGTGTGCGTCTATCTGCATGTGTGTGCTCATGTATCTGCATGTGTGTGCGTGTATCTGCATGTGTGTGCTCATGTATCTGCATGTGTGTGCGTGTATCTGCATGTGTGTGTGCGTGTATCTGCATGTGTGTGTGCGTGTATCTGCATGTGTGTGTGCGTGTATCTGCATGTGTGTGCTCCTGTATCTGCATGTGTGTGCGTGTATCTGCATGTGTGTGTGCGTGTATCTGCATGTGTGTGTGCGTGTATCTGCATGTGTGTGTGCGTGTATCTGCATGTGTGTGCTCATGTATCTGCATGTGTGTGTGCGTGTATCTGCATGTGTGTGTGCGTGTATCTGCATGTGTGTGCGTGTATCTGCATGTGTGTGTGCGTGTATCTGCATGTGTGTGTGCGTGTGTCTGCATGTGTGTATGCGTGTATCTGCATGTGTGTGTGCGTGTATCTGCATGTGTGTGTGCGTGTATCTGCATGTGTGTGTGCGTGTATCTGCATGTGTGTGTGCGTGTATCTGCATGTGTGTGTGCGTGTATCTGCATGTGTGTGCGTGTATCTGCATGTGTGTGCGTGTATCTGCATGTGTGTGTGCGTGTATCTGCATGTGTGTGTGCGTGTATCTGCATGTGTGTGTGCGTGTATCTGCATGTGTGTGTGCGTGTATCTGCATGTGTGTGCGTGTATCTGCATGTGTGTGTGCGTGTATCTGCATGTGTGTGTGCGTGTATCTGCATGTGTGTGTGCGTGTATCTCCATGTGTGTGTGCGTGTATCTGCATGTGTGTGCGTGTATCTGCATGTGTGTGTGCGTGTATCTGCATGTGTGTGTGCGTGTATCTGCATGTGTGTGTGCGTGTATCTGCATGTGTGTGCGCATGTATCTGCATGTGTGTGCGTGTATCTGCATGTGTGTTTCGTATCTGCATGTGTGTGTGCATGTATCTGCATGTGTGTGTGCATGTGTGCGTGCACACATGTGCATCCATGCATGCGTGCATGCACGGCCGTGTATGTGCCACCTCCGCATGAGTGCAGGCCGCTATCATGGTTCATCGAGGGGCTCATGGCACCTCCAAAGGCACACACCTCTGAAGCACTGCCCAGCACTGCACCGCCCAGAAGTTCAACACCCAGCGATGCACTGCGCAACAACACCCAGCAGGCTTTGAGCACAGGGCTGGGCACACAGCATGTACCTGTGGCAGTTGCATCTCTCGATCGCCACGCCCGTGCTGCTGCTGCTGGTGCTATTTGTGCTGCTGCTGGTGCTGCTGCTGCTGCTGGTGCTGCTGCTGCTGCCGCTGCTGCTGCTGCTGGTGCTGCTGCTTCTGCTGTTGCTGCTGCTGTTGGTGCTGTAGGTGGTGGTGGTGGTGGTGCTGCTGCTGCTGCTGGTGCTGCCGGTGGTGCTGCTGGTGCGGGTGCTGGTGGTGTTGATGCTTCTGGTGATGGTGCTTGTGATGCTTGTGATGGTGCTTGTGATGCTTGTGATGGTGCTGCTGATGCTTGTGATGGTGCTGCTGATGCTTGTGATGGTGCTTGTGATGCTAGTGATGGTGCTGCTGATGCTTCTGTCGATGGTCCTTCTTCGGTGTTAGGTGAAAGGATTGGCATCACGGTTGCTGCTGCAGACACCATGGTTGTTGCTGCTGCGGCTGCTGCTGCTGCTGCTGTTGCTGCTGGTGCTGCAAGTGCTGCAGGTTTGAAAGAGGGAGTGCGAGCAGGGGCGACTTTGATTGGTGGAACAGGGGGTGAACTTCCCCATGCAGGTGATGCACAAGGAGCACATGGAGTAGGGGGGACGGGAGGCGATTCACCTTGTTCAGGGGGTTCAGTGGGAGCACCTGCAGTAGCGCGCACAAGGGATGGTTTCGGCCGTGCAGGGGCTGCAGTAGGAACAGCTACAGAAACAGAAAGTGGAGCGGAGGCCAACAGGGACGCAGAGGTTTCGGCATCAGAGGCACTACCCGCAGTAGCAGTACCGATAGCAGCAATACAAGCAGCAGCACTACCAAACGCAGCAGCAACAGCAGCAAGACCATTAGATTCTGAGGTTGAAGGAGGCACTGCGGTTGTTTCCCCTCCTGCTGTTCTTCCTCATGTCACCGTGCCTCTTCCTACTGGCGCTCCAGCATCAGTCGCGGTGGCACTGGCAGCAGCAAGGCCAGAGGACTCTAGTATGAATGATCATGCCGGTGCTGCCGCAACAGCAGCAGGAACTGTAGCAAGAGGAGAGGACGAGAGGGGTGGGGAAGAGGACGTGAGGGGTGGGGGCGAGGAGGTGAGGGGTGAAGAGGAGATAGCGTGTGGGGAAGACGAAGAGAGTGGAGGAGCGAGTGTCGGGAGTGAGAGAGTGCCGGTGACAAACGATAGTCAATCTGTGCAGCACCTCAGGTGCACGCCAGCCATAGTGCCCTTGCCACGCCTGGCAGGCCTGATCCGAGGGGGGCCTGGGGTAGGGGTTACATGTAGGGATAATGTCAGAGGTGCGAGCGAGAGGGGAGAGGAGGGAGATGGGGCAGAAGAGGGAGAGGGCGGAGATGGAAATGAGGAGAGAGTTGTGGCAGGCAGAGGACATGGTAGCAAGGCGGGAGCGGATGGAGAGGCGGGAGAGGAGGGGAAAGGGGCAGAGCTGGGGGAGGGAAAGGAGTGGACAGTTGTGGCGGACAGGCAAGATGGTAGAGAGGAGGGAGGTGCAGGTGAGGCGGTCGGAGAGCAAGAGGAAAAGGTCGGTGGAGTAGGTGGGGACGGGGGAGCGAGGGGGGAGAGGACAGTGGGAGAAGGAAGAGAGCAGGGTGAGGAAAGCGAGTGGGAAAAGAGGAGAGGGGGAGAGGGAAGCGATGAGGAACGAGGGGGGGGCGATGTGAGAGAAGGACGAGAGGTTGGAGAGGTGAGTGTGGACAGAGAGGGAAGAGAAGTTGAAAGGGGATTCGAGAGCAGAGAAAAGGAAGGTTTGGGGGAATGGATTGGAAAGGGAGGAGAAGAGAAAGGGAGGGGAGGAGAGGGAGGAGAGGGGGGAGAGGTAGGGGAGGGAGGAGGGGGGAGGGAGGAGAGGGAGAGGGAGGGAGGAGGAGAGGGAGGAGGGAGAGAAGAGGGAGGGGAGGGAGGAGAGGGCGGAGGGAGAGGAATTGGAGGGGAGGGAGGAGGGGAAGGAGAGAAAGGAGAGGGAGGAAATAGAGGAGAGGGTGGAGAGGGAGGAGAGGGAGGAGAGGGAGGAGGGAGAGAGAGGGAGGGGAGGGAGGAGAGAGAGGAGGGAGAGGAAGGGAGGGGGGGGAGGAGAGGGAGGAGAGAGAGGAGAGGGAGGAGAAGGGAGTGAAAGCAGCCAGAAGTTGCCACTTGAAAACCATCTTCTTGAGAAACCTCCTCTTGAAAACCCTCCTCTTGAAAACCCTCCTCTTGAAATCTCTCCTCGTGAAAACCTTCCTCTTGAATCGACCCCACACCAGCCTCTCAGGAACCCACCTCCTCTTCCTCCTCCTCCTGCTGTTGCTGCTGCTGCGCTGCTTCTGCGCCCCTCCTTGCCGCGCCACCGCTTGTCCTTTTCCCTTGGCACTCCTGTCGCATTCCTCTCCGGCCCTTCACCTGCCGTTGTACCCCTACATGCATTTGCTGCTGCGGGGACTCAGAAAGAAGATGCTTGCTCGCACGCACAGCCTGCCTCAAGCAACACGTGTGGTGGGCCAAGCCATGCGTCAGAGCACGAGAGCAGGGAAGCCATTGAAGAAGCCCCCAAAGAGCGCTGCACCCATTCCCGGGCTGACGGTGTGGGGTGCGTAGGCTCTCATGGGTGTGCAGCAGCAGCCCATGGTGCTGTGGCCAGGGCAGCTGGAGGTGGTGGTTTAGGAGCAATTGCTGCTCGTGCTGCCTGTGTGGCTGTTGGTTTTGACGAGGAGCAACAGCAGCCGGAGAGGCAGTGGCAGCAGCGGCAACCAGAGTGTGAGCAGCAGTTGCAGGACATTCACATTCCGAAAGTGACTCAGGGTGGACTTGCGGAAGGTGGTGACGTGGAAGGTGGTGACATGGAAGGTGGTGACATGGAAGGTGGTGACATGGAAGGTGGTGACATGGAAGGTGGTGACATGGAAGGTGGTGACATGGAAGGTGGTGTTTTGAAAGCGAAAGGAGTGGAGGAGAGAGAACGAGGGACAGGGAGATTAGAGCCAGAGGCGAAGAAGAGGAAATGTGTGGGTCTCGATATTCCTCATGCTGCTGTTGCTACTGGTGCTGCTGCTGTTGCTACTGGTGCTGCTGCGACTGGTGCTGCTGCTACTGGTGCTGCTCCTGGTGCTGCTGCTACTGGTGCTGCTACTGGTGCTGTTGCTACTGGTGCTGCTGCTACTGGTGCTGTTGCTACTGGTGCTGCTGCTACTGCTGCTACTGGTGCTGCTGGTGCTGCAGCTGCTGGTGTTGCTGGTGTTGCTAGTGTCGCGGGTGCTACTACTGCTCCTGCTGGTACTGGTGCTTGTGCTACTGCTTCTGTCAGTGCTGCTGTTGGTGCAGTTAGTGCTGCTGCTGCTGCTGGTGCTCTTTCTGCTGCTGCTGGTACTGCTGCTACTGGTGCTGCTGCTGCTGCTGCTGCTGCTGCTGCTGCTGCTGCTGCTGCTGCTGCTGCTGCTGCTGCTGCTGCTGCTGCTGCTGCTGCTGCTGCTGCTGCTGCTGTTAGTGCTGCCGCTGGTGCTGGTGCTGCTGCCGCTGGTGCTGGTGCTGCTGCCACTGGTGCTGCTGGTGCTGCTGCTACTTGTGCTGCTCTTGGTGGTGCTGTTTGTGCTGTCACTGGTGCTGCTGGTAGTGCTGCCATGCAAGGTGGTGGGTGTGTGGGGCCAGGGGGGCGGAAGAGGAGGCCACTGGACGTTCTAGATGTCGGTGCACATGAGGGCGGATGTGCTGCTGCCGTGCCTGCAAAGCACCCAAGGCTTCACAATGACGTGGAGAGCAACGGAGCAAGGGCTGCATGCGCTGCTAATGCCGCTGCACCTGCTCTTCATACTGCTCTACTTGCTGCCTCCTCTCTTCCTCCTGCCGTACCTCCCCTGTCCAGGAGCAGGGAAGCAAGAGGCGGATCCCTAACCTTGCCGATAGTGATCACCTCCTCTCCTTCGGAGGAGCCTTCTCTCAAGTCCTCCCAGTCGCCTCTCAAGTCCTCCCAGTCGCCTCTCAAGTCCTTCCAGTCGCCTATTAAGGCTGCAGCTCGGGCAAACCTCAAGAGCTCCCAGTCGCCAGCTGGCTTTAGAGACTCCACGTCAGCATCAGAGGAGCATTTACCTTCCCAGCCCCTCTGTGCTCTGCCTTCCCCACACAAGCCTCTTCCAGATAACCCATCCTCAGATAAGCCTCTAGCAAATAATCCTTCCCCACACATTCCTTTCTCAGATAAGCCTTCTTCAGATTTGCCTCATCCACTTGCGATACTGACAGCTGCTCCACTAGCTGCTGACGTGGCTCCTCCTCCACGTGCTGATGTTGCAGATCCAGCTGCTCCTGCAGATTTTGCAATGATTTCGTGCTGCCAGAGTGGAGGAGGAGGAGGAGGAGGAGGAGGAGGAGGAGGAGGAGGAGGAGGAGGAGGAGGAGGAGGAGGAGGAGGAGGAGGAGGAGGAATGGACTTTTATCGTGGGAAGCACACAGAGGAGTGTGGTGAGCAAGAGGAGAGGCATGAGGGCGGGCCTGAAGGGAAGGAGGGGGAGTACGGAGGGTTGCCATTTGGTGCAGAGCCTGAATATGTGAGTAATAATGAGGAGGAAAGAGAGGGGTGCGCGGAGAAGGGGAGGAGGGTGGAGGGAGAAGAGTTGTTGGGTAAGACTCAGAGACAGGAGGAGGGCAATGGCTGTATGGCAGATGGCAGGGAGGAGGGAGAAGAGGAGTTGAGTGAGTATGGGAGGGAGGAAGAGGAAGCAGGTGGGTGTAGCAAGCATGGGGGTGTGTCGGCGGAGGAAGGGGAGGGTGTTGCAGAGAGAGAGAGGCGAGAGGAAAGTGAGGAGGAGAGCACTAGGAAGGGGAAGATAGAGGAAGGGAAGGTCTGTAGCAAGAACGCGGCTGTCTCGATTGAAGCAGGGGAGGCGGTGGGTGCAGGCGCGGAGGGCAGCAGGGAGTGTGCAGCACCCGGTACTGCTGGTGGCGTTTTGAGTGCTCTCAACATGAGTCTTGAGACATCTCAGAACAGGCATGAAAGGACTGGTGGTCTTGCAAGCAGGGTACCGAACGAGACAGAGGAATATTCTAGAACTGATAGTGGTGATGCTCTTGCTGCCGCCACCACTACGGCTGCTGCCTCCTCTGCAGGGAATTCTGGTGCTCCTGTTGTTGATTTCGCTCCTGCTAATCCTGCTGGTTGGTGATTGTGGTAATGCTCATGGCACCGGTTGTAATGCCGGTCGTGATGGTGCGTGTAACAGAAGTGATGCACATGGGGTGGAGGAAGGCGAGGTTCAGGTTGACAGCTGCAGCCCAATGGATGCTGTGCCTGGGGTGACTGTAGGGGAAGCTGCTGTAGCGAGGGATACTGTGGCAGGGGGTATTGTAGGAGGGGTCGCAGTAGCAGGGAAGAATGAAGGAGCACGCCCACCTGCCAAACCACCTGCTGCTGCCTCTGCTGCCCCTTCGCCTGTCTTCCCTGCTGTTGTTGACCCGGCCTCTGTTGCAGCTGCTGCTTCGGTACTTTCTGGAGCCGTCAACTTTCACCTGGAAGCGCTTGGTCCCATTGACCAGTCAGCGCCGGGGTATTTGGATCAGCAGGAGCAGGATCAAGAGGAAAAGCAGGAGAAGCAGGGGGATGGTCATGTGGAGAAGCAGGAACAAGGGCCCGGTCATGACAGGAATGAGGAAGGTGCTTCAGAGTGGTCGAGTCAAGAGGTGGATGGTGGTGGGAATGGGGGTAGAGAGAGCCAGGGCACAGATGAAACAGAAAAGCTCACTTTGCCTTGAACTGCACTGCACAGCACATGCCTTCTTTCCAGAACTCCTCTTGATGAGTACCTGATTTCCCTCGCTGTTGGCTGCGTTTGGCGAGCGGTCCAGATTTCGCCCTGATTGTCAAGGACTTGCAAACGTTTTTACCTTGGTGAAATAAGCGTCTCTCCAGCATCCGACGCAGGCCAGTTAGGTTGTTACAAAAAAGGACACAATTGGAGAACATAACTTTTGATTGAACTGTCAAGAACAGCATGAGTGACCTCATGAGGGCAAACAGGGGGGTAACATTCCATTCTCTCTGCCCTGTAATACCCCAAATATAAACCCCCTCCAGTTGTGGACCCCCGGGTCTACCGTAAACGCCCGGATATAAGACAGTGTTGAATAGTAGACAGGGGTTGTCTACTATACGGGTGTCTCTTATAAACAGGCTAGCCTCATTATAAGACACCTATTTGTGTGTACGAGATAAGACATATGTGTCTTATAATCGAAACTTCAATACATTATAGCGAAAGTTGAAATAACGCGTACATTTTTACCCTTGCGAAGCGCGAATTTCTCCACGCGCTGACCCAGGACCTACCAAATTTGCCTCTGCAGGTGTTCTCCATGACGTGGCGTCCCGGGCAGTGGTTGCCGAAGTGGCACCTTCGCAACATCCACACTCATTATGAGGAACTCTTTTTCAAGAAGTACGGAAAATATTTCTAAGTAGTTTAAAAAGTTTCCATTTATAAGACTTATAAGACACCCTAAAGCATCCCGTTTACAAGATAACTCAAGCATTTTTGCCCGTGTACGAGATAAGACATATATGTCTTATATCCGGGCGATGACGACCTCCGCTAGGATTTGGGGCTGTCTGACAGTAGCCTGGAAAAATTTTCCCCCGTCTTATGCTCGGACGACGAAATTTTCATGGTCTGCATTATAAGCTGAAAACATTTTTCTAGTCTGATACATTAGACGAAAAAAAATTTCAGTCAAAAGTCAACCTACTGTAATCCTGCAGAGTCAAAAGTCAACCCCATCACCGTGCAGTGCATTGAGAACCGAAAGGCGCTGCGTGTTGGGAGCGGGGGGCACTACGACCACAATGCAAATGCGCTGGCACGAGATGTCAAATGTTGTAGCCTATAGTGAGGTTTGTCTTAGGGGGTACAAAACTTAGGGTTAGCTATATGTACCCCAACCAACATCAATGCACCATTCCATTCTTCATTCTGACATGGTATCAGTTAGGTTAGGATCCTGTGGGATCCCGTTCCTCCGTTCTCCGTTCGAGCCTCCCGAGCCTGATCCTAGCTCTCATTCGTTCCGGTTCCGTTGTTACCGCGCGTAGTGCCGCGCCTAGCGCCACTCCTAGCGTCGCGTCCTGCCCGCCCTTTCCCCCTCGTCGCGTCCCTTTCCCCCCAGTCGAGTCGCGCCCTTTTCCCCCCGTCGCGTCGCGCTCTTTCCCCCCGTCGCGTCGCGCCCTTTCCCCCCGTCGCGTCGCGCCCTTTCCCCCCGTCCCGTCGCCCTGCCCCGTCCCGTCGCCCTGCCCCGTCCCGTCGCCCTGCCCCGTCCCGTCGCCCTGCCCCGTCCCGTCGCCCTTCCCCGTCCCGTCGCCCTGCCCCGTCGCGTCGCCCTTCCCCGTCCCGTCGCCCTGCCCCGTCCCGTCGCCCTTCCCCGTCCCGTCGCCCTGCCCCGTCGCGTCGCCCTGCCCCGTCCCGTCGCCCTGCCCCGTCCCGTCGCCCTTCCCCGTCCCGTCGCCCTGCCCCGTCGCGTCGCCCTGCCCCGTCGCCCTTCCCCGTCCCGTCGCCTCTGCTCCGTCGCGTCGCCCTGCCCCGTCGCGTCGCCCTGCCCCGTCGCATCGTGCCCGCCCTTTCCCCCGTCCCGTCGACCCTACGCCCTGGCCCGTTCTTCCGCTGCGACTAAGTCCCCCCACCTGAACCCTAATTTGCCTCTTACCTCCTGCTGTTACTCGCCTGCTCGTTCGCGTTCGTTCTCGCTATGGCGACTCCGCGAGTTCTTCGTTTCGACGCTGACGGTAGACCTATTGATTTTTCCGTCTGGCTTCTTCGCGCTCGCCGTCTGTTAGAGAGTCAAGTCCAGGGGGGCGAGACCCTCTGGTCGCACGCTACTGGTGACCTCCCCGAGCCCCCCGAGCCTGCCGCTTTAGGTCCTGCCCCTGACGATGCTGCTACGGCTCGCTTTGCCCGTCAGCGCGCTGACAGGACGGCTTGGACGTCGCGTGACGCTGCGGCCTGCATCGCACTCAGCAGCCTCCTCCCTGAGTCAGAGGAGGTCCACTTCACTCAGGTTCGCACCGCTGCTGCGTACCTCACTGCGATTAAGGCCCGCTACTCTACTCCCGCTACTGTCTCTCTTGGCCGTCTTTTCCTCCCGTTCCTGTTTCCTGATCTCGCCTCGTTTGAGCGCTCTGCTGACTTGATCGCTCACCTCCGCTCGCTCGACGCTAGTTACCGCGCTGCTTGCACTGAGGCACAGCTTGCACTGCTTCCTCCCCCTATGGCGATTACTATCTATTTCATCGCCACTAGCCTCCCTGACCGCCTTGCCTCCGTTCGCGACGCGCTTCTGCTGAAGCACCCTAGTGAGCTCACCGTCGATGTCCTTGAGTCTGCACTCAAGGACGTCGAGAGCAACCTTCGCTCGGTAGCCGCTGCCTCTGGTGCTGTGCCCCCCCCACTCTTCCACGGGTGCACAGTCCCGCAGTTACCCACCTTTACTGCCTCACTTGCCACTGCCGCTACTGACGCGACTGCAGCTGCTGTTACGACTGCGTCGCGGTCCCGCGGTAGGAGTGGCAAGAAAGGCGGTTCTGGTGGTGGTAGTGGAGGTGGAGGCGGAGGTAGTGGAGGTGGCGTTGCGCCTGGCGGCGGTGGAGGTTCAGGGCCTGGAGAGGCGCCTCGTGCAGTGACTGGTGACTCCACTGCGCCTGCTAGTGGTGGCGACGCCCGAGTTCGTCAGTCGCCTCCTGTACTTCCTGCCCCGGTTGGTGGAGCAGCGGCGTGGTACCAGGCTCAGCGTCAGCAGCAGCTTCTGCAGCACCAGCAGCCCCTCTCCTCCCAGCAGCCTCAGCAGCAGCAGCGGCAGCAGCTGGCTCCAGGGTCGGGGCTGCGTCAGACCCAGCGCGGTGCTGCTTACACTCCCTGCACCTACCAGGTTCTGACAGGCACTCGTCGTGGCCACCCTTGTGGCCGGTTTCACCCCCCTGGTCAGTGCTTTGCTCAGCTCACTGACACGGTTCGTTTGGTCTACGGGGTTGGTGCTCCTGCCCCTGACTGGCTGCCTCTTGTTCAGCGCTACGGCTCCGCTCTGTGGGGCATGTCTGCTGAGCAGTTAGTTGATCTGATTGGTACTCCCCATGCTATGTATGCTGTTGTTGACTCTAGTGTTTCTGACTCTGCTTACTCTGGTGTTGTTAGCTTAGGTGCTAGCCTTGCTCAGTTGCCTGTTGCTAGTGTAGGTTCTTGTGTAGACTCTAGTCCAGCGGCTACCTCGGAGGACGGTTCGCTGTCGTTCACGCTGGACTCTGGAGCCTCTCACTGCTTCTTTCGTGACAGCACGACACTTACGCCTCTTCCTGCGCCTGTTTCTGTGGCGCTGGCTGATCCCACTTCGGGACCAGTCACTGCGCGTCACACTACCACCTTGCCGTGTCCGGCTGCTCCTTCTGGGTCTCTCACTGGGTTTCACGTCCCCTCGTTCTCCCGGAACTTGGTGGGCGTGCGACCCCTCGTGAGTCAGCACGTGGGTGTGTGGTTTGAGCCTTCTGGAGAGACTGCGGTGTGTGTTGACGGGGACTCTTACCAGCCCCTCGCCACTTTTGCTGCTGAGCCGGGCTCCGGTCTCTACACTCTTCACACTGGCCCGCGCGCTCAGCAGCGACTGCAGCAGCAGCAGCAGCCGCAGCAGCAGCAGCAGCAGCAGCCGCAGCAGCAGCAGCGGCAGCAGCCGCAGCCACAGCGGCCGCCGTCGCAGCGGCCACTCCTCCCAGTTCCTGTCCCTCCCCCTAGTCTCCTCCCTGCGTCTCACCAGGTGGTTCCGTCCCCTCAGGTTGTCGCGTCCAGTCCAGTCGCTGCGTCTTGCTCCTGTCGGTCGCTTGCCCACCCCACCGTTCTGTGGCACCACCGGATGGGACACCCTTCTCTTCCACGTCTGCGTGCTATGTCTAGTCAGCGTCTAGTCTTAGGTCTCCCGCGTGTCTTGCCGTCGCTGCCGCCGTCTCTTGCACCACCGTGCGGTCCTTGCGTCGAGGGTAGGCTGCGTGCCACCCCTCACTCCTCCTCCCTTCGTCCGGCCACCGAGCCTTTTGAGACGCTGCACTTGGACGTCTGGGGCCCCTCTCCTCGCCCTGGCCCTGAGCGTGAGCGTTTCTTTTTGGTGGTCGTTGACGACTACTCCCGCTACACCACAGTGTTCCCCCTGGCGAGGAAGTCTGAGGTGACTTCTACGCTGATCAGGTGGTTGCTTACCACCCAGGACACTCGTGGTCGTCGTGTCAGCTGTCTCCACTCCGACCGCGGGGGCGAGTTTCGCTCCGGCATTCTCGCTGGATTCTGTCGCGAACAGGGCATTCGTCAGTCCTGGACGCTTCCGGAGTCCCCACAGCAGAATGGGGTTGCTGAGCGTCGCATAGGCCTGGTCATGGAGATTGCCCGCACCTCCTTGACTCACGCCCGTGCCCCCCATTTCCTGTGGCCATACGCGGTCAGGTACGCCGCGCACCAGCTGAACCTCTGGCCACGCGTCTCTCGGCCGGAGGCTTCACCGACCAGTCTTTGGACAGGGTCCCCTGGTGTCGCGTCGAGGTTTCGTGTCTGGGGGTGCTTGGCTCTTGTCCGCGACACCTCCGCGGACAAGCTCTCGCCTCGCGCCGTTCCTTGTGTCTTCCTTGGTTTCCCTGAGGACTCCTCTGACTTCACCTTTTACCACCCTCCCTCTCACCGGTTCTTTGACTCCCGTGACGTCCGTTTCGAGGAGTCCACCCCGTACTACGTCAGGTACCCCAGTCGAGGTCTCCCGGTTCCTCCTCCCCCCCTCTTCCTGACAGCCGCTCCCCCGCCTGCTCCCCCGGTACAGCCTCCCCCCCCTGGTCCAGCCCCGTCTGGTGTGTCTCAGGCTAGCCCTCCCCCTTCGGTAGCCCCCCCTGTACAGCCTCCCTCCCCACAGTCTTCCTCACCGCCTCCTGTAGGTGCTCCCTCTCGGGAGGTTGGTCCTGCGACTGTCCCTGTACAGGTCTCTGGTTCTGGGGGTGCTGGAGTTGGAGCTGAGCCGCGGGTTGCAGAGGACTCTTCTCCTCCGGGGGCTGGTACTGGTCGTGCGGAGTCTGGGGGTGCTGGTGCTGCGTCTGGGGGTGAGGGTGTTCCTTCGGTTTCTGGAGAGCCTGGGTCTGGAGCTGGTGTTGGTGCTGCCTCTGGGGGTGGTGTGCTTGGTGCTTCGGAGGTCGACTCTGGGGCTGCCGCTGCCCCGGACACTACTCCTTCCCCCCACCCCTACCCGACCAGGTTCCAGGCTCGTGTTCGTCGTGCTCGTGAGGAGCAGCTGGAGTTGGAGAGAGAGGAGAGAGAGTTGCAGCGGCTCGAGGAGCAGGAGCGACAGCAGCAGGAGCAGCAGCAGGAGCAGCAGCAGGGGCAGCAGCCGCTGGAGCAGCAGCAGCCGCAGCAGCCGCAGCAGCAGCAGCTGCCGTCTCCTCCTCCTGTCTCGGGTCTTCGGACCCTTGGTCTCCCCTCTCCCTCTCCTTCCTCCTCCCCCTCTCCTCCCGTCTCTGGTCCTCCGCTTCCTCCTCCTGACCCCTCTCCCGCTGTTTTCCCTCGTTCTCAGTCTTCGTTGTCCCCTCCTCCTTCTCAGACTTGGGCCTCTCGTCGCTCCCCTCGTGCTCGTCCCTCGTCTCCTGTTCCCTTCACTGACCTTCGTACTGCCTTACTTCGTTCTAGTCCACCTCGTCCGTCTCCGTCTGTGCTTCCGTCTCCTCCTGAGTCGGCTCTCACTGCGTCGCTCCCTACTCCTGTCACTGACTACTACCGCACGTACCGTCCTCTTCTCTCTCGTGTTCTCGCCTCACTTGTTACTCACCCTCGTGCCTCTGTGTCCTCTGTGTCCGCTCTTACTGCCGCAGTCACTGAGTTTGCCTCTACCCGCCGCCTTGACTTCGCCACCGCTCTTGTGGCTGCTCCTCCTTCCAGTCCTCTGGCCGTCGGGGGTGTGTCTGCCCTTGGCTGTGACGCCCTAGAGGACAGGCAGTTTGAGCTAGAGTTCCTGGCGGCCGCTTCCCCTCATCTCTGTGCCATGCTCCTCGCCCCTGAGGGTGACCCCGACGCCCTTGACATTCCGACTCCTCGCACTTACGCTGAGGCAGTGTCAGGGCCTTGGGCCTCTCAGTGGAGAGCTGCCATGGACGCAGAGATGGCCTCCTACAGATCCACAGGCACCTACGTCGATGAGGTTCCCCCTCCGGGGGCGAACGTAGTCGACGGCATGTGGATCTACAGGGTGAAGCGGCCACCGGGATCTCCTCCGGTCTTCAAGGCGCGCTACGTGGCTAGAGGTTTCAGTCAGCGCGAGGGAGTTGACTTCTTTCAGACCTTCGCGCCCACCCCGAAGATGACCACTCTTCGGGTGTTACTACACGTAGCAGCACAGAGAGACTACGAGTTACACTCTCTCGACTTCTCTACTGCTTTCCTTCAGGGCAGTCTTCACGAGGAGGTCTGGTTGCGTCGTCCCTCTGCCTTCACTGGCTCTTTCCCTCCTGGGACCCAGTGGAGGCTGAGGCGACCGGTTTACGGTCTTCGTCAGGCTCCTCGTGAGTGGCACGACACCCTGCGTTCTACCCTGTCTGACCTTGGGTTCCAGCCGTCTTCTGCTGACCCGTCGCTGTTCGTTCGTCGTGGCACCACACCTTTCTTTGTTCTGGTCTACGTTGACGACCTTGTTTTCGCCACCCCTGACAGGGTTGCTTTGGCACACGTGAAGTCCGAACTGCAGAAGAGACACACCTGCACTGATCTTGGTGAGCTGCGCCACTACCTTGGCCTGCAGATCACCAGGGACAGAGCTGCTCGCACCATTACACTTTCACAGTCGCACATGGTGCAGCAGGTCCTTCAGCGGTTCGGGCTTCAGCACTCCACAGTACAGCGCACACCTCTTGCTGTTGACCACAGACTCACTGGACCCTTTCTTGACGAGCCGTTCGAGCCTAGTGGTCCCTACGCAGAGCTTGTGGGTTGCCTCATGTACCTGATGACTTGTACTCGCCTGGACCTCGCCTTCCCTCTCAGCGTTCTTGCGCGCTTTGTTGCACCAGGGAGACACCGTCCTGTTCACTGGACAGCAGCTGTGAGGGTGGCGAAGTACCTAGCGACGACGTCAGGCGTGGGGCTAGTTCTTGGAGGGCAGCAGTCTGTCGTACTTACTGGTCACTGTGACTCCTCTTACGCTGACGACGCTGAGACTCACAGGTCTACTCAGGGGTACTGTTTCAGCCTGGGTTCTGGAGCTGTTTCCTGGCGGTCCACGCGCTCCTCTTCGGTCTCGACCTCTACAGCTGAGGCTGAGATCTACGCTGGTGCCATGGCGGCACAGGAGCTGCGTTGGTTGACCTTCTTGCTCACCGACCTTGGTGAGCGGCCGAGCTCTGCACCGACCTTGTTCACTGACAACAAGGCGTCTATTCTCCTTTGTCGAGAGCCACGACTGGAGAGCAGAGTGAAGCACATTCACGTCAGGTACTTTCTTCTGCGAGAGTTGCAGAGGCGTGGACAGGCTCGCTTTGAGTTTGTGGAGTCCGAGGCCAACACTGCAGACATCTTCACCAAGGCGCTTCCGCCTTGTGACCACCAGAGGTGCTGTGTGCAGTTAGGCCTTGTTGACACTGGTTCTCGTGTTGCTTAGACTTGAGTGTACTGTTTACTTTGCTTTCTATATATCTCTGTTACTTCTTGGACTGGCCTTGTGGCCACTGTTGTTTGTGCTCAGACTGTGTGGTGACGTTGTGATCCACCCTGAGCTTTGTTTCTTGGACTGGTCTTGTGACCGTACTCGTTTGGTTCTGCTAGACACCCCTCACTTAGGCTATGGGGGTGTGTCAAATGTTGTAGCCTATAGTGAGGTTTGTCTTAGGGGGTACAAAACTTAGGGTTAGCTATATGTACCCCAACCAACATCAATGCACCATTCCATTCTTCATTATGACACGAGACAACGCGTTGCCGTGGATGTGGCTGGCGTTGGTGCTGACAGCCAGCCACACGACAAACTCTTGGCAGCATATGCCGCAGTTACATGACAGCGAGGCTGCTACTGGACACGCGTATTGAATGCGTGTGCAGTTACAGGGCAGCAAATGGCTGTACCTGTGGTCCTATCCTCATCTAATGGGCATATGTGTCAAACATTATATGTGTTGTGCTTGTTTAGGCTGCAGTGGGTTAGCCTATAGGGGGTACACAATTCTAGGGTTAGGTACTTGTACTCATTTTCACTGCTAGTTCATTCATTCCTCGTTCAGTTCTTCTGACATGGTTTCAGAGCAGGTCCTTCGCTAGGACCTAAGTTTTTTTTCGGGCCCACCTCTACTTACTGCCTCCTAGCGCCTTAGTGCGCCCTACTGTCGGAGTGCTGCGTTAGCGCCTCCCCCTCAGCGCCCTCGTGCGCCCTCGTGTACGGCCCCTTAAGGCCCCGTCGACCCCGCGCGCCGCCCCTTAGCGACTCGCGCGCTGCCCCTTAGTGGCCCCGTCGAACCCGCGCGCGCCCCGATTTCGGCCCCGTTTGGCCCCGTCGACCCGCGCGCGTCCCCCCTTAGAGGCCCCGCTGGCCCCGTCGACCCGCGCGCGCCCCGCTTAAGGCCCCGTTTGGCCCCGTCGACTTCGCGTGCACCCCGTTTACGGCCCCGTCGGTCCCGCACGCGCCCCGCTTACGGCCCCGTCGACCCCGCGCGCACCCCGTTTAGCGGCCCCGCGGCCCCGTCGAACCCTGCCTAGAGGCCCCGCGGCCTCGTCGCCGCCACCTCACGGCCCCGCGACCCTGCTGCGCCCCGCTTAGCGGCCCCACGGCCCCGTCGAGCCCCGCTTAGAGGCCCCCGCGGCCCCGTACCGCCCCACTTAGCGACTCCGCGCAGCCGCGCAGCCCGAACCGAGCCGCGCCGCCCTACCTGAACCGAGCCGCGCCGCCCGACCGAGCCGCGCCGCCCGTACTAGCAGCCCCGTCGATACTGCTGCTCCTCCTACTTCTCCTACTGCTACTACAACTGTTGATCCTACGGCTACTACTACTGCTCCTACTGCTACTACTGCTGCCACTATGGCCAGTCCTCCCGTACTTGCTTTCGATGCTGAGGGCCGCCCAGTGAAGTTTGACACCTGGCTAGATGACCTGCACCTCTTCCTACAGCTCACTGCCAAGGAGGATATTTCGCTGTACGATCATGCCCTCGGTCACGCTACTGCCCCTCCTACCACTGCAGACAGCACTCAGCGCTCACAGTGGCAGACTCGTGACGCCCACGCTCGCTTCGCTATTCGCAACTCCCTGCCACTAGATGAGCGCGAGCACTTTGGCCAGCACAAGACTGCTAAGGACCTGTACACTGCTGTAGTTGCTCGTTACTCCTCACCTGCCTCTGCCGCACTAGGCCGCCTCACCCTCCCCTACCTGTTCCCCGACCTGGCCTCCTTCAGCACAGTCGCTGACCTCATCACCCACCTCAGGACTAGTGAGGCCCGCTTTCGCGCTGCTATGCCTGACGAGTTCCTTGCCAGCAACCCCCCCCCGCTCTGGATCACGCTCTACCACATCGTCACCCGCCTCCCTGACTCTCTGCGCGCAGGGTGGAGGTGGCGGCGGGGGAGGCGGGGGGGTGGCGGTGGGGGGTGGTGGCGGCGGGGGAGGCGGGGGTGGAGGCGGTGGGAGGCTCAGTACTTGCGTGTTCCGCCCGACCCGGGCATTCTGACCAGTCCGACTGCCGCTCTAGGTGCTAGTGAGTCTGCTGCCCCAGGTCCTGGTGAGGCTGCTGCTCTAGGTGCTCGTGAGTCTGTGCCCCCTGGTACTGAGTCGACTGCGGCACTGCACACCTTCTCACTAAACTCAGGTGCTTCTCGCTGTTTCTTTCGTGACCGCACTGTCCTTGAGCCACTCGCTCGGCCAGTTGCTGTCTCTCTCGCTGACCCCTCTGGGGGTCCGGTCCTTGCGACCTCCTCCACTGTCCTTCCTTGTCCTGCGGTCCCGTCAGGCACACTGTCAGGTCTCTACCTCCCCTCGTTCTCTACGAACTTGGTGGCAGGTAGTGCGCTCCAGGACGGGGGTGTTCACCAGTTCACCCCTGCCTACGAGCGCGTGACACACTGCACGTGTGCTCGGACGGGCCGTCACCTGGCTACCTTCACTCGGCAGCCGGGGTCGGATCTGTACACACTGACCACTGAGTCCCCTCAGGTAGCTGTGTCTGCGTCTGCGTCTGCGTCAGGTCAGCTGTCCGCCCCCTGCTCGTGTCGCTCTCTGGCGCATGAGACTGTCCTCTGGCACCACCGCCTTGGTCACCCGTCTGTGCAGCGCCTTCGGGCCATGCACAAACGGGACCTTGTTGCTGGTCTTCCCAGGGTTCTCCCTCCCCTCCCACCCTCGCCTGCTCCTCCCTGTCTTCCCTGTGTCGAAGGGCGGCAGCGCGCCGCTCCTCACTCCTCCTCCTTTCCCCCGACGACTGCTCCTTTGCAGACGCTCCACATGGACGTGTGGGGCCCAGCCCGCGTCCGTGGTCAGGGTCAGGAGAGGTACTTCCTGATTGTTGTTGATGACTTCTCGCGCTACACCACGGTCTTCCCCTTGCGCACCAAGGGTGACGTCCCTGATGTCTTGATCCCTTGGATCCGCAGATCTCGTCTCCAGCTCAGTGAGCGTTTCCGCTCCGACTTCCCTGTCCTGCGTCTGCACTCTGACAGAGGTGGGGAGTTTTCCTCTGGCCTCTTGGAGGCCTTCTGTCAGCAGGAGGGCATTGAGCAGTCGTTCACGCTTCCAGCCTCTCCACAGCAGAATGGGGTTGCTGAGCGCCGCATTGGCTTGGTCATGGAGGTCGCTCGTACCTCCTTGGTTCATGCGGCTGCCCCCACTTTCTGTGGCCGTTTGCGGTCCGATACGCTGCGCATCAGCTCAACCTCTGGCCCCGTGTCTCCTTACCGGAGACTTCTCCGACACTGCGTTGGACGGGAGAGGCTGGCGATGCGTCGCGTTTTCGGGTCTGGGGATCCCGAGCTTTTGTTCGCGACACGTCCGCGGACAAGCTCTCCCGTCGCGCTGTCCCCTGTGTCTTCCTTGGCTTTGTCCCGGACGCGCCTGGTTGGCAGTTCTACCACGCCACCTCGCGTCGTGTCCTGGCCTCTCAGGACGTCACTTTTGACGAGTCCGTCCCCTACTACCGCCTCTTCCCCTACCGCACTGCTCCGCTCCCCCCCCCGCCTCTCTTCCTCGCTCCAGGTGCTGAGGTACCAGACCCCCTCCCCCCTCAGGGTGCCGCTCCCTCAGGTGTGTCCCAGGTAGACCCGGGTGAGCCTGTCGAGGTCGCTGTCGACTCTCGTCCTGCTAGGGGTGCTGAGCCTGGGGGTGCTGAGCCTGGGGGTGCTGTGTCTGGGGGTGCTGAGCCTGGGAGTGCTGAGTCTGGAGGTGCGGAGCCTGGGGGTGCTGAGCCTGGGAGTGCTGAGTCTGGAGGTGCGGAGCCTGGGGGTGCTGAGCCTGGAGGTGTGGAGCCTGGAGGTGCTGAGCCTGGGGGTGCTGGGTCTGGGGGTGCTGAGTCTGGGGGTGCTGAGCCTGAGCGTGCTACACCTGGAGGAGCCCTCTCCTCCCGGCAGCTGCAGGAGCGGTACCTACAGTACTGCCGCCTCCGGAGAGGTGCTACTGGAGCTCGTACCAGTACTTCCCCTCCTGCCCAGGAGCTCCCCCCCATTCAGCAGATCCGAGAGTGGTACACGAGGCGCTGCAGTCTTCGGAGTGGTGCTCCTGGTGCTGCGGACCCGGACGTTGGAGCTGCTGCTGGTGCTGCGGACCCGAGCGGTGGTGCGGCTACTGGTGCTGAGGACCTGAGCGGTGGCGCTGCTGCTGGTGCTAGGGACCCGGCCGTTGGAGCTGCTGCTGGTGCTGAGGACCCGGCTGGTGGAGTTCCTGCTGGTGCTGAGGACCCGCGCGGTGGAGCTGCTGCTGGTGCTGCGGACCCGAGCGGTGGAGCTGCTGCTGGTGCTGAGGACCCGGGCAGTGGAGCTGCTGCTGGTGCTGAGGAACCGAGCGGTGGAGCTGCTGCTGGTGCTGAGGACCCGAGCGGTGGAGCTACTACTGGTACTGAGGACCCTGCCGCTGGTGTCTCTACTGGCTCTGGCGACGCTGCGCGGCCACGACCGTACTTTGTACCGCTCCTTCAGCAGGTTCTTGGTCAGGCTCCTCCTCCTTGTCCTCCTCCCTCCGTAGAGTGTCCTCCGCCTGTCCAGTCACAGTCACAGTTACCGCCTGCCTCGCCTCTCCCTGGTCCCTCTCCTTACACTGGTCCCACAGGAGGTCTTGCAGAGCGTCGTGAGCCTGCGTCTCGTCCTGCGTCGCCTGTTCGTACTGCTCGCACTGGCCGTCGTGTCCCACGTGAGCGTCCTCCTCCTGTCCCTGGCACTCACTACATGACTCTGCGTCCCTCCACTGCTCCTCAGCGTGTCCCGCTACCGTCTCCTCCTGCGTCCTCTCTGCCTACTCTTCCTGACCCGGAGTCTGACTCCCGTCGTGCTGCCAGTCCCACTGTCACGCGTCTTCTCGCTACTGTTGTCACTGACCCTACCTTTGAGTCCTCTGCTGCGTCTGCTCTGGTCGCTGAGTTGATAGACTTTGCTGCCCGGTGTCGTCTAGACTACGCCACTAGCCTTGTTGCTGAGTCTGAGTCTGAGTCTGTCTATCCTCCGTCCGTCGGGGGTGAGTGTGCTCTTGGCACTGACGTCCTTGAGGACAGACAGGAGGAGTTCCTGTGCTTTGCTGCTTCTTTGCCCCATCTCGTGTCCATGCTAGTTGCCCCTGAGGGAGACCCGGATGCACCAGACATCCCGACCCCGCGCACCTACGCTGAGGCGATGGCGGGTCCCTACTCCTCTCAGTGGCAGACAGCCATGGACGCAGAGATGGCTTCCTGGAAGTCCACAGGCACCTACGTCGACGAGGTTCTCCCACCTGGGGCGAACATCGTCAGTGGCATGTGGATTTTCAGGGTAAAGCGGCCGCCGGGTTCTCCTCCTGTCTTCAAGGCGCGCTATGTGGCTCGAGGCTTCAGTCAGCGAGAGGGAGTTGACTTCTTCCAGACCTTCTCCCCCACCCCGAAGATGACCACTCTTCGGGTGCTGCTGCACATAGCCGCTCAGCGCGACTACGAGCTTCACTCACTTGACTTCAGCACTGCTTTCTTGCAGGGCAGCCTGCACGAGGAGATCTGGCTGCGCCGCCCTCCTGGCTTCACTGGGTCGGTTCCTCCTGGTACCCAGTGGAGGCTCCAGCGGCCGGTCTACGGTCTCCGCCAGGCACCGCGTGAGTGGCACGACACACTGAGGACGACACTTGCGGCTCTTGGGTTCGCTCCCTCTACTGCTGACCCGTCACTGTTTCTACACACAGACACCTCGCTGCCGCCGTTCTACATCCTCGTGTACGTCGACGACTTGGTCTTTGCCACTGCTGACACCGCGGCACTCGCCCACGTGAAGTCGGAGCTGCAGAGGAGACACACGTGCACAGACCTGGGTGAACTGACAAGCTATCTTGGCTTGCGGATCACCCGGGACAGAGCACGGCGCACCATCACCTTGACTCAGTCACACATGGTGCAGCAGATCCTTCAGCGCTTCCGCTTCACGTACTCCTCGCCTCAGTCCACTCCTCTGCCTACCGGTCACTCGCTCTCAGCTCTGCCTTCGGATGAGTCCGTAGAGCCGAGTGGCCCGTATCCAGAGCTTGTGGGCTGCCTCATGTACCTGATGACCTGCACTCGACCTGACCTTGCATACCCTCTTAGCATCCTTGCACGCTATGTCGCTCCTGGCCGTCACAGGAAGGAGCACATGGATGCCGCTAAGAGGGTGTTGCGCTACTTGTGCAGTACGTCAGGCATGGGGCTAGTGCTTGGAGGGCGAGACCGAGTTGTACTTACTGGACACTCAGACGCTTCTTGGGTGGACGACCAGGCTACTCAGCGGTCGTCTCAGGGTTACACCTTCAGCCTTGGCTCCGGCTCAGTTTCTTGGCGTTCTACACGCTCTTCTTCTGTTCTCAGCTCCAGTTGTGAGGCTGAGATCTACGCCACAGCCATGGCTGCCCAGGAGCTACGCTGGCTGACCTACCTGCTGACCGACCTGGGAGAGCGGCCTCGTTCTCCTCCAGTGCTGTACGTCGACAACCAGGCTGCCATTGCCTTGTGTGAGGAGCACAGACTGGAGCACAGAACGAAGCACATTGCCCTGCGGTACTTCCTTGCTCGAGAGCTGCAGCAGCGTGGTCAGCTACGTCTGCGTTACGTGGCCACTGAGGCCAACCTTGCTGATGTGTTCACCAAGGCGCTTCAGCCTCGTGACCATCAGCGTTTCTGTACTCTTCTAGGCCTTGTGCCTGCTGGACCTCACTTACTTACTTCTTGACTCTGCTTGTACTGTGATCTTATATATATGCCTGCATGTTTACTCTTGCTAGGTTGTGATCACTGTATCTCTTGCTATTTTATCAACCTGCATGTGAACTGGTCTTGTGACCACTTGCTTGTGCTCGGAATTTGTGTGGTATCCTTGAGATCCACCCTGAGCTTGTTTTGCTTTGCTTTGACTGGTCTTGTGACCCCTTGCTCTCCCCCACTTTGCCTATGGGGGTGTGTCAAACATTATATGTGTTGTGCTTGTTTAGGCTGCAGTGGGTTAGCCTATAAGGGGTACACAATTCTAGGGTTAGGTACTTGTATTCATTTTCACTGCTAGTTCATTCATTCCTCGTTCAGTTCTTCTGACAATATGGCCTAGTGGGTCAAGATGTCGGTTTCAGACGAAACCGAACTCGATATCTGTATATTCAGATTAAGAATTCTACATGGTCTGGAAAATCATACGAACCTGAAACGCTTGTCTTACTGATCAGATGAGAAAAAACACAAAGTCTTAGGAAGCAGATGAATACAAAAAATCAAGTCTTAAACTCAGACCATCAGACCAAATTGGTCTGATAACGAGAACCCTGGTCACAAGACCAGTCAAGAAAAGCAAAGCAAGCTCAAGGTGGATCACAACGTCACCACACACTTCGAGCACAAACAAAGGGCCACAAGGCCAGTTCACATGCAGAGGTATATATGCAACAACAACAGTACAGTGATCACTACCTAGCAAGAGAAATCAAGCAGGTATACCGTATATATGAATCACAGTACAAGCAAAATCACGAAGTGAGCAAGTGAGACGAAACAGTCAAATATTATAGCCTCTAGTGGGTTGGCAATTCATATGCATGTTTAGTTAGGTTAGGCTATATGGGGGTTAGTACTAGGGGGTACACAATTTCTCTCGACATTCTTGTACTCCCCCCCTTGACCTAATCAAACCATCCTAGCCCAAGCCTTGTGATATGGTATAGAGCAGGAGGTCCTTAGGACCTTAGAAATATTTCCTTTAGGGCCCACCTTAGAAACGCCTGCGGTTACCGCGTTACCCTGCGCCCGCCCTGCCCTACTACGAGTCGCGCTGCCCCTGCTGGCCGCGCGCCACTGCTGCAGCTCGCATTTTCTTTTTTTTTTTTTTTCTCGCGCGCTGCCCTGCCCGCTCTGCCCCGCGCGCGCTGCTCGTCGCGTCGCCCCGCAGCCCCCCGCGCGCTGCTCGTCGCGTAGCCCCGCAGCCCCGCTGCGCCCGCGCGTCGCACGCTGAGCCGCCCCGCAGCCCCGCGCGTCGCCCTCCCCCTCCCAATCCCGTCGCCCTCCCCCTTCTCACCGTCGCCCACCTCCTCCCCGCCCCTTTCCTACCGTCGCGCCCTCCTCCCCGCCCTTTCCTACCGTCGCGCCCTCCTCCCCGCCCCTTCCTACCATCACGCACCCTCCTCCCCGCCCTTTCCTACCGTAGCGCCCTCCTCCCCGCCTCTTTCCTACCATCGCGCCCTACTCCCCGCCCCTTCCTACCGTCGCGCCCTCCTCCCCGCCTCTTCTCACCGCGCCGCCCGCCAACCAGCGCGCCGCGCCGCCCGCCTGTCCACATGCCGCGCTGCCTACCCGCCTGCACGCCTGCGCGCCTGCCTACACGCTACTGACGGTCTCCCCCTCCCGCGGCTGGTAGCCGCGCTCTCTCAGTTTCGCCCCCTATGGCGACCTCCCGAGTACTTCGCTTTGACCCTGAGGGGAGACCTGTTGACTTTAGTACGTGGCTTACGCAGGCGCAGCGCCACCTTAAGAGCCAGCGGCAGGATGGCGTGCACCTGTTCGCACACGCGTCCGGCACTCAGACCGCCCCTCCGCAGCCTCGGCCGCTGCCCACTACCCCACCGCCTACTTCTGAGCAGGAGGCCGACTACCAGCGCCAGCTCCTCGCTCGTGACGTGTGGGAGTCTCGTGACGCCGCTGCCTGCCTCGCCCTGACCGACCTTCTCCCGCCGACAGAGGCAGTCCACTTCGCTCAGGTCGAGTCTGCTGCAGATCTGTATAAGGCTATTGTTGCTCGCTACTCCACACCCTCCTCTGCTTCGCTCAGTCGCCTCCTCGTACCCTTTATCTACCCTGACCTCGCCTCTTTTGAAACTGTCTCTGACCTCGCTACCCACCTGCGCTCCCTTGACGCTCGCTTTCGCGCTGCTTGCACTGAGGACCAGCTTGCCCTTGCCCCGCCCCCTATGTGGCTCACTATTCACTGGCTAGTCACTCGCCTCCCTGACCGCCTAGCCACAGCCCGCGATGCGCTTCTTCTGAAGCACATCACTGAGCTTACCATCGATCTTCTTGAGACCGCTCTCTCGAAGATCGAGAGTAACCTCCTCACTGTTGCCTCTGCCTCTTCCGCGCCTCCTCCTCGTCTTTTTGAGGGGTGTGCGGTACCACAGCTTCCCACCTTCACTGCCTCACTTGCCACCCCCACGTCTTCTGCCTCTGAGGAGACGACGACTGTTTCTGTCTCTGGCGGACAGAAACGTGGCAAGGCCGGCAAGAAGGGCGGGAAGGGCGGCGGGGGTACTGGGGGTGGTGCGGGTAGTGGCGGCGGCGGTGGGGCAGGTGGTGGGAGTGGTGGTGGGGGTGGCTCGGGCCCTGACGGCCCTCCTCTCGACGGTGGAGTTTTCACTGGTGGTGAGGGGTTCCAGCAGCAGCAGCAGCAGCCGACTTCTCAGCAGCTGCCACCGCCTGGACAGCAGCAGCGGCAGGGACAGCAGCAGCAGCGCCCCCCCACAGCAGCAACCTCAGCAGTAGGGCCCTCCGCAGCAGTGGGACCCTCAGCAGCAGTGGAGGTCTGCGGGTCCCCCGAGCACTGGGCGCAGTGGCGCCCCCTCCAGTCGGGGACCGCGCTCGGCCGGCCGCGACGTTGGTCCCTGTGAGTACTGGATCCTTACGGGTCTTCGTAGGGACTCGTACTGTGGCCGCCCCGACCACTCTGCTGCACGCTGCTTCAGTCGTCTCGACGACCTCTACCGCTTGCACCACGGCCCCTCCGCTCCCCCGCCGCCACGCTGGGGGACGCTGCTTGCTCGTGGTATTGCCGTTTTTTATATGACTTTGGATGATGCTAGGTCTTATGCCATGTATGCTGATGTTGACTATAGTGCTCCTGGATCTGTGTACTTGCCTGTACCTAGCTTAGGATCTTTGCCTGTTGCTAGAGTAGGTGCTAGTGTAGGATCTTGCTTAGCTACTAGTACAAATACTCCCTTGGCGGACGCGTCTCTCTGTCAAACATTGCATGTTTATATTGTCTAGGCTGTAGTGGGTTACACCTTAGGGGGTACACAAAGTTAGGGTTTCCTACTTGTACCAAACTCTGTTCTAGTTCATCCATTCCTGCTCAGTTATTTCTGACATGGTTTCAGAGCAGGTCCTTCGCTAGGACTGTTCTTAGGGCCCACCGACTTACCTACCTGCTTACCTTCGCTTGTTTCCGGCCCCGCTGGCCCCGTCGATCTAGCAAGATCTAGCGGCCCTGCGGCCCCGTCGAAATTTTTTTTTTAGCGGCCTCTCACGGCCCCCGTCGCGTCGCCCCTTAGCGCCCCGATCGGCCCCGTCACGCCGCCCGCGAACCGCACAGCGCGCCGCGCTCACAGCCCGCGAACCGCCCGCGCACAGCCCGCGACCCGCCTGCGCAGCCCGCGACCAGCCCGCGCAGCCCGCGCACAGCCCGCGAACTGCCCGCGAGCAGCCCGCGACCTGCCCGCGAACCCCCGCGAGCCGCCCGCGACCCGCTTACGCAGCCCGCGAGCAGCCCGCGCAGCCCGCGCTGAGCCTGCGCGGCTCGTGCGCTGACCGCCGCCGGCCCGCACGCTGCCCGCACTGCTCCCGGCCCGCCGCTGCTGAGCCCGCAGCCGCCCGCGCACCGCCGCTGCTGAGCCCGCCGCCGCCCGCGCACCGCCGCTGCTGAGCTCGCCGCCGCCCGCGCACCGCCGCTGCTGCGCCCGCTGCCGCCCGCGTATCACCGCTGCTGAGCCCGCCCCTGCTGCGCCGGCTCTCGCTGCCGCCTGCTGCGCCTGTGCACCACTGCAGATCCTACTACTACACTTCCTGCTACTGCTGCTTGTGCGCCACTACAGTCTGTAGGCCCCACCGGCCCTGCTGACCCTGCGCACGCCTGTTCAGTGACTTTACTGCTTCTACTACTGCCGCTGTCGCTATGGCTAGTCCTCCTGTTCTAGCTTTCGACGCCGAGGGCCGTCCGGTCAAATTCGAAACCTGGCTAGATGATCTGCACCTTTTCCTACAGCTCACTGCCAAGGAAGATATTACACTGTACGACCACGCTCTCGGCCATGCGACCGCCCCACTCGCTACTGCCCCCCCAACTGAGCGCTCACAGTGGCAGACCCGTGACGCGCACGCTCGCTTTGCTATTCGCAACTCCCTGCCGCTAGATGAGCGCGAGCACTTCGGCCAGTGCAAGACTGCTAAGGACCTCTACACAGCTGTAGTGGCCCGCTACTCCTCACCCGCTTCTGCCACACTAGGCCGCCTCACTCTCCCCTACCTGTTCCCCGACCTAGCCTCTTTTCACACTGTCGCAGACCTCATCACCCACCTTAAGACTAGTGAGGCTCGCTTTCGCGCTGCCATGCCTGATGAGTTCCTCGCTAGCAACCCCCCCCCGCTCTGGATCACTCTCTACCACGTTGTCACCCGCCTCCCTGACTCTCTGCGCCCTGTCAGGGACCAGTTCCTCTCTCGCTCCCCCACTGAACTCACCATAGCCCTCCTCGAGAAGGAACTGCTTGCAGCCGAGGCTAGTATCGTCGCTGTAGGCACCTCTCGTGGCGACCCCCGCGGCCCCTTCTTCGAGGGGTGCTCCCCTTCCCCCCTCCTCCCCTCTGTCGCCTCTGCTGCTGCTGTCGACCTCCTTGGTGCTGAGAAGGTCGGGGCTGCGTCTGCTTCAGGCGGACGACGCAGGGGCAGGAGTGGCAGGAGTGGGGGTGGTGGCGGAGGAGGCGGGGGTGGAGGTGGTGGCGGTGGAGGTGCGACTGGAGAGGCTAGTGGCGGCGGTGGTGGAGGTGACAGCGGTGTTGGGAGTGGTGACAGGGGCGGAGGTGGCAGCGGAGGCGGAGGTGGTCGTGGCAGCGGCAGGGGTGGAGGTGGCCGGGGCGGAGGCGGAGGGGGTGGTGGTCGTGGAGGCCCGGCGGGCGGTCAGAGTCAGCAGCCTGCCCCGACCCTTCAGGCCGCCCGTGAGTGGTATGCGCGGCGCAGCGTCACCTGCCAGTACGTTATTCGTACAGGTGACCGCACTGGCCAGACGTGTGGGGGGCCGCACCAGACGGAGCGCTGCTTCGCCCGCCTCAACGATGCGTGGCGCACTCAGTTTCCTGGTGGGGGTGAGCTGCCGCGCTGGGCTGATCTGCTCAGGAAGGGTGTTGATATTTGGGCACTTGACTTTGATGCTATTCTCACTGCCATGTATGCGATGTCTATTAGTGGAGAGGGTGCTCAGTACTTGCGTGTTCCGCCCGACCCGGGCATTCAGGCCAGCCCTGCTGCTGCACTAGGTGCTAGTGTGTCTGCTTCCACAGGTACTACTGCAGCTGCTGCTCTAGGTGCTTCTGCGTCTGTGCCCCCTGGTACTGAGTCGACTGCAGCACTGCACACCTTCACACTTGACTCAGGTGCTTCTCGCTCTTTCTTTCGTGACCGCACTGTCCTTGAGCCTCTAGCTCGGCCGGTTGCTGTCTCTCTTGCTGACCCCTCTGGGGGTCCGGTCCTTGCGACCTCCTCCACCACCCTTCCGTGTCCAGCGGTTCCGTCCGGCAAGCTCTCAGGTCTCTACCTCCCCTCGTTCTCCACGAACTTGGTGGCAGGTAGTGCGCTCCAGGACTCGGGTGTTCACCAGTTCACCCCTGCCTACGAGCGTGTGACTCACTGCACGTGTGCTCGGACGGGCCGCCACCTGGCTACTTTCACTCGAGAGCCGGGGTCTGACCTGTACACACTGACCACTGAGTCCCCTCAGGTAGCTGCGTCTGCGTCAGCGTCAGGTCAGCTGTCCGCCCCCTGCTCGTGTCGCTCTCTGGCGAACGACACCGTCCTCTGGCACCACCGCCTTGGTCACCCGTCTGTGCAGCGCCTGCGGGCCATGCACAAACGGGACCTTGTTGCTGGTCTTCCCAGGGTGCTCCCTCCCCTTCCTGACTCCCCTGCTCCTGACTGCATTCCCTGTGTCGAGGGGCGGCAGCGCGCCGCTCCTCACTCCTCCTCCTTTCCCCCGACGACCGCTCCCCTGCAGACGCTCCACATGGACGTGTGGGGCCCAGCCCGCGTCCGTGGTCAGGGTCAGGAGAGGTACTTCCTGATAGTTGTTGACGACTACTCGCGCTACACCACGGTCTTCCCCTTGCGCGCCAAGGGTGACGTCCCTGGTGCTTTGATCCCCTGGATCAGCCGAGCCCGTCTCCAGCTAGGCGAGCGCTTTCACTCGGACTTTCCTGTCCTGCGCTTGCACTCTGACAGGGGTGGTGAGTTCGCCTCCGACCTCTTGGCAGCCTACTGTGCTGAGCACGGCATTGAGCAGTCGTACACGCTTCCGGCCTCTCCACAGCAGAATGGGGTTGCTGAGCGCCGCATTGGCTTAGTCATGGAGGTCGCTCGTACCTCCCTGACCCATGCGGCTGCTCCCCACTTTCTGTGGCCGTTTGCAGTCCGGTACGCAGCGCATCAGCTCAACCTCTGGCCCCGTGTCTCCTTGCCGGAGACTTCCCCGACTCTACGGTGGACGGGAGAGGTTGGCGATGCGTCGCGTTTCCGGGTCTGGGGATCTCGAGCTTTTGTCCGCGACACGTCCGCGGACAAGCTCTCGCGTCGCGCTGTTCCCTGTGTCTTTCTTGGCTTTGTTCCCGACGCGCCTGGATGGCAGTTTTACCACGTCACCTCGCGCCGGGTTCTGGCCTCTCAGGACGTCACTTTTGACGAGTCTGTCCCCTTCTACCGCCTCTTCCCCTACCGCACTGCCCCGCTCCCCCCCCCCCACCTCTCTTCCTCGCTCCAGGTGCTGAGGTACCAGACCCCCTCCCCCCTCAGGGTGCCGCTCCCTCAGGTGTGTCCCAGGTAGACCCGAGTGAGCCTGTCGAGGTAGCTGTTGACTCGCGTCCTGCGTCTGGGGGTGCTGAGCCTGGGAGTGCTGCGTCTGAGGGTGCTGAGCCTGGGGGTGCTGAGCTTGGGGGTGCTGAGCCTGGAGGTGCGGAGCCTGGGGGTGCTGAGCCTGGAGGTGCGGAGCCTGGGGGTGCTGAGCCTGGAGGTGCGGAGCCTGGAGGTACTGAGCCTGGAGGTGCGGAGCCTGGGGGTGCTGAGCCTGGAGGTGCGGAGCCTGGAGGTGCGGAGCCTGGTGGTGCTGAGTTTGGACGTGCTGAGTCTGGGGGTACTCCATCTGGAGGAGCCCTCTCCTCCCAGCAGCTGCAGGAGAGGTACCTCGAGTACTGCCGCCTCCGGAGAGGTGCTTCTGGAGCTCGTCCCGGTACTTCCCCTCCTACCCAGGAGCTCCCCCCCATTCAGGTGATCCGCGAGTGGTACACGCGGCGCTGCAGTCTTCGTAGTGGTACTCCTGGTGCTGCGGACCCGAGCGGTGGTGCTGTTGCTGGTGCTGAGGACCCGGATACTGGAGCTGCGGCTGGTGCTGAGGACCCGGGCGTTGGAGCTGCTGCTGGTGCTGAGGACCCGACCGGTGGCGCGGCTGCTGGTGCTGAGGACCTGACCAGTGCCCCTGCTGCTGGTGCTGAGGACCCGGGCGTTGGAGCTGCTGCTCGTGCTGAGGACCCGACCGGTGGTGCTGCTGCTGGTGCTGAGGACTCGGGCGTTGGAGCTGCTGCTGGTGCTGGGGACTCGGACGTTGGGGCTGCCACTGGTGTCCCTGCTGCTTCTGGAGACGCTGCGCGGCCGCGACCGTACTTCGTACCGCTCCTTCAGCAGGTTCTTGGTCAGGCTCCTCCTCCTTGTCCTCCTTCCTCCGTCGAGTGTCCTCTGCCTGTCCAGCCGCAGTCACAGTTACCGCCTGTCTCGCCTCTCCCTGCTCCCTCCCCTTACGCTGGTCCCACAGGAGGTCTTACAGAGCGTCGTGAGCCTGAGTCTCGTCCTGCGTCGCCTGTTCGTACTGCTCGCACTGGTCGTCGTGTCCCACGTGAGCGTCCTCCTCCTGTCCCTGGCACTCACTACATGACTCTGCGTCCCTCCACTGCTCCGCAGCGTGTCCCGCTGCCGTCTCCTCCTGCGTCCTCTCTTCCTACTCTTCCTGACCCGGAGTCTGACTCCCGTCGTGCTGCCAGTCCCACTGTTACGCGTCTCCTCGCTACAGTTGTCACTGACCCGACCTTTGAGTCCTCTGCTGCGTCTGCTCTGGTCGCTGAGTTGGTTGACTTTGCTGCTCGCTGTCGCCTAGACTACGCTGCCAGCCTTGTCGCTAGGTCTGAGTCTGCGTCTGCCTGTCCTCCGTCCGTCGGGGGTGAGTGTGCCCTCGGCACGGACGTCCTTGAGGACAGACAGGAGGAGTTCCACTGCCTTACTGCTGCTTTGCCCCGTCTCGTGTCCTTGCTAGTTGCCCCTGAGGGAGACCCGGATGCACCAGACATCCCGACCCCACGCTCTTACGCTGAGGCGATAGCGGGTCCCTACTCCTCTCAGTGGCAGACAGCCATGGACGCAGAGATGGCCTCCTGGAAGTCCACAGGCACCTACGTAGACGAGGTTCCCCCTCCTGGGGCGAACATCGTCAGTGGCATGTGGATTTTCAGGGTGAAGCGGCCGCCGGGTTCTCCACCTGTCTTCAAGGCGCGCTACGTGGCTCGAGGCTTCAGTCAGCGAGAGGGAGTAGACTTCTTTCAGACCTTCTCCCCCACCCCGAAGATGACTACTCTTCGGGTGCTGCTGCACATAGCCGCTCACCGCGACTACGAGCTTCACTCTCTTGACTTCAGCACTGCTTTCTTGCAGGGCAGCCTGCACGAGGAGATCTGGCTGCGCCGCCCCCCTGGCTTCACTGGGTCATTTCCTCCTGGCACCCAGTGGAGGCTTCAGCGGCCGGTCTACGGTCTCCGCCAGGCGCCACATGAGTGGCACGACACACTGAGGACGACACTTGCGGCTCTTGGGTTCGCTCCCTCTACTGCTGACCCGTCGCTGTTTCTACGCACCGACACCTCGCTGCCGCCGTTCTACATCCTCGTGTACGTCGACGACTTGGTCTTTGCCACTGCTGACACCGCGGCACTCGCTCACGTGAAGTCGGAGCTGCAGAGGAGACACACGTGCACAGACCTGGGTGAGCTGACGAGCTATCTTGGCTTGCGGATCACCCGGGACAGAGCGCGGCGCACCATCACCCTGACTCAGTCACACATGGTGCAGCAGGTTCTCCAGCGCTTCCGCTTCACGTACTCCTCGCCTCAGTCCACTCCTCTGCCTACCGGTCACTCGCTCTCAGCTCTGCCTTCGGATGAGTCCGTAGAGCCGAGTGGCCCGTATCCAGAGCTTGTGGGCTGCCTCATGTACCTGATGACCTGCACTCGACCTGACCTTGCATACCCTCTTAGCATCCTAGCACGCTATGTCGCTCCTGGCCGTCACCGGAAGGAGCACATGGATGCTGCTAAGAGGGTGTTGCGCTACTTGTGCAGTACGTCGGGCATGGGGCTTGTGCTTGGAGGGCGAGACCGGGTTGTTCTCACAGGGCACTCAGACGCTTCTTGGGCAGACGACCAGGCTACTCAGCGGTCGTCCCAGGGTTACACCTTCAGCCTTGGCTCTGGCTCAGTTTCTTGGCGTTCTACTCGCTCTTCTTCTGTTCTCAGCTCCAGTTGTGAGGCTGAGATCTACGCCACAGCCATGGCTGCTCAGGAGCTACGCTGGCTGACCTACCTGCTGACCGACCTCGGAGAGCGGCCTCGTTCTCCTCCAGTGCTGTACGTTGACAACAAGGCTGCCATTGCCTTGTGTGAGGAGCACAGACTGGAGCACAGAACGAAGCACATCGCTCTGCGGTACTTCCTTGCTCGAGAGCTGCAGCAGCGTGGTCAGCTTTGTCTGCGTTACGTGGCCACGGAGGCCAACACTGCTGATGTGTTCACCAAGGCGCTTCAGCCTTGTGACCATCAGCGCTTTTGCACTCTACTAGGCCTTGTACCTACTGGGCCTCACTTGCTTACCTCTTGACCTTGCTTGTACTGTGATCACTATATATATATGCCTACTTGTTTACTTTTGCTAGGTTGTGATCACTGTATCTCTTGCTTTGTTATAAACCTGCATGTGAACTGGTCTTGTGACCGCTTGCTTGTGCTCGGAATTTGTGTGGAATCCTTGAGATCCACCCTGAGCTTGCTGTGCTTTGCTTTGACTGGTCTTGTGACCCTGTGGTTGTCTCCCACTGCGCCTATGGGGGTGTGTCAAACATTGCATGTTTATATTGTCTAGGCTGTAGTGGGTTACACCTTAGGGGGTACACAAAGTTAGGGTTTCCTACTTGTACCAAACTCTGTTCTAGTTCATCCATTCCTGCTCAGTTATTTCTGACACTCTCTCCTTCACACTGGACTCAAGAGCGTCGCACTGCTTCTTCCGCGACTGCACGACTCTCTCTCCGCTACCGGCGCCTGTCCCTGTAGCACTGGCCGATCCCTCCTCGGGACCGGTCATTGCGACTCACGCCACTACACTCCCGTGCCCAGCTGCTCCTTCCGGTTCCATGAATGGCCTCCACGTTCCTACGTTCTCTAGGAACCTGGTTGGTGTGGGCAACCTGGTGAGACAGCACATCGGGGTCTAGGTTGAGCCTTCTGGTGACACCGCAGTCTGTGTGGACGGTGACACGTACGCCCCCTTGGCCACTTTTCGCCAGGAGCCGGGCTCCGGTCTGTACACCCTCCGCACCGACGGTCGTCAGGTTCCTCCGTCCCACCAGGTAGCCAGGTCCAGTCAGGTTGCTGTGTCAGGTGTAGTTGCTGCGTCGTGCTCGTGTCGGTCGCTTGCCCACCCCTCCCTCCTCTGGCACCACCGCCTTGGTCACCCGTCCCGCCCTCGACTCCACGCTATGTCCAGTCAGGGTCTTGTCTTAGGCCTCCCCCGAGTCCTTCCGCCGCTCCCGCCGTCCCCAGCTCCTCCGTGCGGTCCTTGTGTCCAGGGTCGGCTGCGCGCCACCCCCCACTCCTCCTCCCTTCGTCCGGCCACCGAGCCCTTCCAGACACTCCACTTAGACGTCTTGGGTCCCGCTTCCCGCCTTGGCCCTGAGCGGGAGAGTTTCTTTCTGGTGGTCGTTGACGATTACTCTCGGTACACCACCGTGTTCCCTTTGGCGAAGAAGTCCGACGTGACTTCTACGCTGATCCGGTGGCTGCTCGCCACCGAGGGTACTCGAGATCGTCTTGTCAGTTGTCTCCACTCCGACCGTGGGGGTGAGTTTCGCTCCGGCATTCTCGCCAGATTCTGTGCTGAGCAGGGCATCACCCAGTCCTGGACTCTTCCAGACTCTCCACAGCAGAATGGGGTTGCTGAGCGCCGGCTAGGCCTGGTCATGGAGATTGCCCGCACCTCCATGATCCACGCCCGCGCGCCCCATTTTCTGTGGCCCTACGCGGCTCGGTACGCTGCTTACCAGTTGAACCTCTGGCCTCGCGTCTCTCGGCCAGGGGCTTCACCGACCAGTCTTTGGACAGGGTCCCCTGGTGTTGCGTCGAGGTTTAGTGTCTGGGGCTGCTTGGCTCTTGTCCGCGACACCTCTGCGGACAAGATCTCACCTCGCGCCGTCCCCTGTGTCTTCCTTGGTTTCCCAGAGGACTTATCTGACTTCACCTTTTACCACCCTCCCTCCCACCGGTTCTTTGACTCTCGTGACGTCCGTTTCGACGAGTCCGTCCCCTACTACGTCAGGTACCCCTGTCGAGGTCTCCCGGTTCCCCCCCCTCCCCTCTTCCTGGCTCCAGCTCCTCCTCCTCCCGCCCCTGCTCCTCCGGTACCCCCCCCTGTTCTTGCTCCGTCTGGTGTGTCCCACGCTACTCCCCCCCCCTCGGTACCCCCCCAGGTCTCTCCTCCTTCCCCACAGTCGTCCTCACAGCCTCCGCAGCAGCCGCCGGCGCTTCCTCTACCGGCCACTGCAGACTCTGAGGGTGTTGGTGCTCGAGGTGAGGGCTCTAATGATGCTTGTTCTGGGGGTGCTGGCGTTGGAGCTGTTCGTGCACCTACAGGAGCCGCCCGTTCTGGGGGTGTTGGCGTTGGCGCTGAGCGTGCACCTGCCGCGGCTGCCCGTTCCGAGGGTACTAGGGCTGGTGGTGGTGCTGGAGCTGGTGGTGTTTCTGGAGCTGGAGAGTCTGGGGCTGGTGCTGGTGCCACTGGAGGCACCACGACTGGGGGTGCGGGTACACCTCCTACAGGTACTGGTCGTGCTGCCGCAGGGGGTACTCGCTCTGGGGGTGCTCAGCCGGGTTCTGTCGAGGGTGGAGCGGGTTCTTCTTCGTCGTCTCCTGACACCACTCCTCCTCCTCACCCCTACCCGACTCGACACCAGGCCCGTCTTCGTCTTGCGCGCGAGGAGCAGCAGCGTGTGGAGAGTGAGAGGTTGGAGGTTCAGCAGCGGGTGGAGCGTGAGAGGTTGGAGTTGCAGCGAGAGCAGCAGCAGCAGCAGCAGCAGGGGCAGCCGCAGCCGCAGCAGCAGCAGCAGCAGCAGCCGGAGCCCCCTGTTACTGGACTTCGGACTCTTGGTCTCCCCTCCTCTCCTCCTGTGTTCGGTCCTACGTTTCCTCCTCCGGACTCAGCTCCGGCTGTGTTCCCTCGTTCTCAGTCTCCTCCGTCTCCCTCTCCTCTCGCCCACACTTGGGCGCCTCGTTCTCCTCGTGCCTGTCCCTCATCACCTGTCACCGACCTCCGTACCGTGTTGTTTCGTCCTAGTCCTCCTCGTTCTCCTCAGTCTATTCTTTCCCGTCCGCCTGAGTCGTCCCTTACTGCCTCCCTGACCACTCCGGTCACTGACTACTACCGCACGTACCGCCCCACTCTCTCTCGTGTTCTCGCCTCTCTTGTTACAGACCCTCGTGCCTCTCCTTCCTCCGTCGCGGTCCTCACTGCCGCTGTCACTGACTTTACTGCTACGCGTCGCCTTGACTACGCCACTCGTGTTGTGGCCGCTCCTCCTGTCCGTCCTCTGTCCGCCGGGGGTGAGTCTGCCCTTGGCTGTGACGTCCTAGAGGACAGACAGTTTGAGCTAGAGTTTCTGGCAGCTGCTTCGCCTCATCTCTGTGCCATGCTCCTCGCTTCTCAGGGAGACCCCGACGCTCCTGACATACCTACTCCTCGCACTTACGCTGAGGCAGTGTCAGGGCCTTGGGCCTCTCAGTGGAGAGCTGCCATGGACGCAGAGATGGCCTCCTACAGGTCCACAGGCACTTACGTTGACGAGGTTCCCCCCCCAGGGGCGAACATTGTTGACGGCATGTGGATCTTCAAGGTGAAGCGGCCGCCGGGATCTCCCCCAGTCTTCAAGGCACGCTACGTGGCTAGAGGGTTCAGTCAGCGCGAGGGGGTTGACTTCTTTCAGACCTTCGCGCCCACCCCGAAGATGACCACTCTTCGGGTGTTACTGCACGTAGCAACGCAGAGAGAATACGAGCTACTCTCTCTTGACTTCTCCACTGCCTTCCTCCAGGGCAGCCTACACGAGGAGATCTGGCTGCGTCGTCCTCCGGGCTTCACTGGCACCTTCCCGCCTGGGACCCAGTGGAGCCTCAGACGACCGGTCTACGGTCTTCGCCAGGCACCGCGTGAGTGGCACGACACTCTCCGCTCTACTCTCTCCGACCTCGGGTTTGAGCCGTCTTCCGCCGACCCGTCGCTGTTTGTTCGTCGTGGGCGCACATATTTCTTCGTTCTGGTCTACGTTGACGACTTGGTTTTTGCCACAGCCGACACAGCTGCACTGGCGGAGGTGAAGTCCGAACTGCAGAATTGACACACCTACACTGACCTTGGCGAACTGCGCCGCTACCTTGGCCTGCAGATCTCCAGGGACAGAGCCGCTCGCACCATCACTCTGACTCAGTCACACATGGTGCAGCAGGTCCTTCAGCGGTTCGGGCTTCAGCACTCTTCTCCTACACCCACCCCTCTTGCTGTAGACCACAGACTCACTGGGCCTTTTCCTGACGAGCCGTTCGAGCCCAGTGGTCCCTACGCAGAGCTGGTGGGCTGCCTCATGTACATGATGACCTGCACTCGCCCGGACCTCGCCTTCCCTCTTAGCATCCTTTCTCGCTTTGTTGCGACTAGGAGACACCGTCCTGTTCACTGGACGGCTGCTAAGAGGGTGGCGAAGTACCTCGGCGCGACATCAGACATGGGGCTTGTACTTGGAGGGACACAGCCAGTTGTACTCACCGGTCACTGCGACTCCTCGTACGCCGACGACGTTGAGACTCAGAGGTCTACGCAGGGTTACTGTTTCAGCCTAAACTCTGGAGCTGTTTCGTGGAGGTCTACTCGGTCCTCCTCTATTACGACTTCTACCGCAGAGGCCGAGATCTACGCTGGAGCCCTCGCTGCACAGGAGCTACGCTGGTTGACCTTCTTGCTCACTGACCTTGGTGAGCGGCCGAGCTCTGCACCGACCTTGTTTGCTGACAACAAGGCGATGATTCTCCTGTGTCGTGAGCCTCGACTGGAGAGCAGAGTGAAGCACATCAACGTCAGGTACTTCCTCCTTCGGGAGTTGCAGAGACACGGTCAGGCACGTCTAGACTTCGTGGCCTCTGAGACCAACACTGCAGACATCTTCACCAAGGCTCTTCAGCCTTGTGACCACCGTCGGTTTTGTCTGCAGTTAGGTCTCGTTGAGACTGGGTCTAGTAGACTGCAGTAGTGATTTCTTGCCTCTTGTTTGCTTGTATCATATATATTAGCTTGTACGGCCTTGTGGCCCCTTGTTTGTGCTCAGACTGTGTGGTGACGTTGTGATCCACCCTGAGCTGTGTTTTCTCTCTTGCTTGTGACTGGTCTTGTGACCTTAGGTTGTGTTTTTTGTTGCTTGGCATTCCCCACTTAGGCTATGGGGGTGTGTCAAATATTATAGCCTCTAGTGGGTTGTCAATTCATATGCATGTTTAGTTAGGTTAGGCTATATGGGGGTTAGTACTAGGGGGTACACAATTTCTCTCGACATTCTTGTACTCCCCCCCTTGACCTAATCAAACCATCCTAGCCCAAGCCTTGTGATAGAAACAGGCACAAGGCCTAGCATAGTACAGAAGCGCTGATGATCACCAGACGGAAGTGCCTTGGTGAATATATCAGCAGTGTTGGCCCGGGTGGCCACGTAAGCAACACGAAGCTGACCACGCTGCTGCAACTCTCGAGCAAGGAAGTAACGCAGAGCGATGTGCTTCGTTCTGTGCTCCAGTCTGTGGTCCTGACACAAGGCAATAGCAGCCTTGTTGTCGACGTACAGAACTGGAGGAGAACGAGGCCTCTCTCCCAAGTCGGTCAGCAGGTAGGTGAGCCAGCATAACTCCTGTGCAGCCATGGCTGTGGCGTAGATCTCATCCTCACAACTGGAGCTGAGAACAGAAGACGAGCAGGTAGACCGCCAAGAAACAGAGCCACAGCCAAGGCTGAAAGTGTAACCCTGTGACGACCGCTGCGTAGCCAGGTCGTCAACCTAAGACGCATCCGAGTGTCCAGTGAGGACAACCTCACCCCGTCCTCCAAGCACGAGCCCCATGCTCGATGTACTGCACAAGTAGCGCAACACCCTTTTTTTTAGCCTCGAAGTGCTCTCGCCAGTGTCTCCCAGGCGCAACGTAGCGAGCCAGGATGCTAAGGGGGTACGCAAGGTCAGGTCGAGTGCAGGTCATCAGGTACATGAGGCAGCCCACAAGCTCTGGATATGGGCCACTCGGCTCTACGGACTCATCCGAAGGAAGAGCTGATTGCGAGTGACCGGTAGCCATAGGAGTGGACTGTGGCGAGGACCAAGTGAAGCCGAAGCGCTGAAGGACTTGTGTCTCTTCTGCAGCTCCGACTTCACAAGGGCGAGTGCCTCAGTGTCAGCAGTAGCAAAGACCAAGTCGTCGACGTACAAGAGGATGTAGAACGGCGGCAGCGAAGTGTCGGTGCGCAGAAACAGCGACGGGTCCGCTCTCGAAGGAGCAAACCCAAGAGCTGCAAGTGTCGTCCTCAGTGTGTCGTGCCACTCACGAGACGCCTGGTGGAGACCGTAGACTGGCCGGCGGAGGCTCCACTGGGTACCAGGAGGGAACGACCCAGTGAAGCCAGGTGGGCAGCGCAGCCAGATCTCCTCGTGCAGACTGCCCTGTAAGAAGGCTGTGCTGAAGTCCAGAGAGTGAAGCTCGTAGTCATGCTGAGCGGCAACGTGCAGCAGCACCCGAAGAGTGGTCATCTTCGGGGTGGGGGAGAAGGTGTGGAAGAAGTCAACTCCCTGTCGCTGACTGAAGCCTCGTGCAACGTAACGAGCCTTGAAGACAGGCGGAGATCCCGGCGGCCGCTTCACCCTGAAAATCCACATGCCATCGACGATGTTCGCCCCACGTGGGGGAACCTCATCGACGTAAGTGCCTGTAGACTTCCAGGATGCCATCTCTGCGTCCATGGTTGTCTGCCACTGAGAGGAGTAGGGACCCGTAATCGCCTCTGCGTAAGAGCGCGGGGTCGGGATGTCTGGTGCATCCGGGTCTCCCTCAAGGGCAAGCAGCATGGCCACGAGATGAGGTACTGCAGCGGCGACGCACTCAAAGCCCTCCTGCTTGTCCTCAAGGACGTCCGTGCCAAGAGCACGCTCACCCCCGACGGACGGAGGACAGACAGACTCAGACTCAGCAACAAGACTAGCAGCGTAGTCTAGACGACAGGCAGCAGCAAAGTCAACAAGCTCAGAGACTAAGGCAGACGCAGCAGCAGACTCAAACGAAGGGTCAGTGACAACAGTGGCGAGGAGACGCGTGACAGTAGGGTGAGCAGCACGAACCGGGTTAGAGTCAGGGTCTGGAACGTCAGGCAGAGAAGACGCAGGAGGAGACGGCAGGAAAACGCGCAGCGGAACAGACTAAGGACGAAGGGACTGGAGGAGGACGTTCACGAGGAACACTACGACCAGTGCGACCAGTGCGAACAGGCGAGGCAGGACGAGACGCAGGCTCGCGGCGCTCAGAAAGACCTCCAGTCGGCTCAGTGTAAGGAGAGGGAGCAGGCAGTGGGGAGCCTGGCTGTAACGGGAGGCCAGTATTAGACGGGAGGCTAAGAACCTGGCGAAGCACGGAGTCAGGAGGCGGCAGAGAAGACGGTGACGGCGGAGCGAAAAACAGTCGCGGCCATGCAGTGTCACCCGCACTAGTAGTGCCAGCGCCTCCAGCAGCTCCAGAACCTCCAGCCCCAGCGCCTCCAGCAGCTCCAGAACCTCCAGCTCCAGCGCCTCCAGCAGCTCTAGAACCTCCAGCTCCAGCGCCTCCAGCAGCTCCAGAACCTCCAGCTCCAGCGCCTCCAGCTCCAGCACCTCCAGCTCCAGGGTCTCCAGCCTCAGTACCTCTAGGCGCAGCACCCCCAGAACCGGCACCTCCAGCTCCAGGCTCTCCAGCTCCAATACCTCCAGTAGCAGCACCCCCAGAAGTGGCACCTCCATCACCAGGGTCTCTAGCCTCAGTACCTCCAGCAGCAGCACCTCCAGAACCGGCACCTCCAGCTCCAGAATCTCCAGCTCTAGTAGCAGCACCTCCAGAACCGGCACCGCCAGCACCAGGGTCTCCAACTCCAAAGTCGACAGCACTAGCTCCAGGGCCTCCAGCCCCAATAGCTCCAGTCGCAGCACCCCCAGAACCGGCACCTCCAGCGCCAGGGTCTACAGCCCCAGTACCTCCAGCAACGCGACTCCGACGGCGGTAGCGCTGAGCATACCACTCGCGTAGCTGCTGTCGAGAGAGAGGTGGCCGCTGCGACGCGGCACCAGGAGGACCGCCAAGAGACTCAGCACCCCAGAACTAGCATCTCCAGCTCCAGCAGGAGAAAGAGGGAGACCAAGAGGAATGCCAGCAGACTCAGCACCCCCGGAACTGGTACCCTCTGGCTAAGCACCCCCAGGCTCCACACTCGTAGGCTCAGAACCGCGAGGCTCCGCACCCCCAGGTTCCGCACCCCCAGGGTTCGTACCCCGAGCAACACCGCCCTCAGCAACACCAGAGGCAACCGGAACCGGCCGCAGAGGCGGCGAAGACGGTCGAGGTGGAAAACCCGGAGGGGTCGCCAAGCGTGGTGAGCAGTGGGGGGCACCGCGGGGCCTCCAACTCCAGGGTCGACAGCACTTGCTCCAGGGCCTCCAGCCCCAGTACTTTCGGCAGCAGCACCCCCAGCAGCAAGACCTCCAGCCCCAGCAGCACGACGCCTCAGGCGGGTACACCACGCAAGCCACTCTCGTAGCTGCTGTGGTGAGAGAGGTCCCCGCCGGGAAACGAGACCTGGAGGAACGCCATCTGACTCAGCACCCCCCGACCCGGCACCCTCCAGCTCAGCACCCTCAGGCTCCGCACTCGTAGGCTCAGCAACCCCAAGCTCCACACCTCCAGCACCTCACGCACAGGCTCAGCACCCCCAGACGCAGCACCCCGAGTAGCACCACCCCCAGCAGCACCAGAGTCAACAGTAACCGGCTGCAGAGGCGGCGAAGAAGGTCGCGGCGGGAAACCCGGAGGGGTCTCCAAGCGTGGTGAGCGGCGGTAGGCCGCCGGGGCGTCAGCAGCAACGTCACCCCCCTCAGCTGGGCCAGAGGTGTCGGAAGTGACCTCCAAAGGCTCAGCCAAGGGGAGTGGATCTATCTGAGACACACCTGAAGGAGCAGGACCATGAGGGGGAAGGGGGTCTACCGGAGGGGGACCTGGAGCGAGGAAAAGCGGCGGGGGAGGGAGAGGGGCAGTGCGGTAGGGGAAGAGATGGTAGAAAGGAACCAACTCGTCAAAGGTGACGTCCTGAGAGGGGAAGACACGGCGCGAGGTGGGGTGATAAAACTGCCAGCCAGGCGCGTCAGGGACAAAGCCAAGGAAGACACAGGGAATGGTGCGGGAGGAGAGCTTGTCCGCGGACGTATCGCGGACAAGGGCACAAGCACCCCAGACCCGGAAACGCGACGCATTGCCAACCTCTCCCGTCCAACGCAGTGTGGGCGAGGTGTCTGGCAAGGAGACACGGGGCCAGAGGTTGAGCTGATGCGCGGCGTACCGGACCGTAAACGGCCACAGAAAATGGGGAGCCGCTGCATGGATCAAGGAGGTACGAGCGATCTCCATGACCAGGCCAATGCGGCGCTCAGCAACCCCATTTTGCTGCGGTGAGCCCGGAAGCGTGAACGACTGCTCGATGCCCTCCCCCTGACAGAAGGCCCGCAAGAGGTCGGAGGTGAACTCACCACCTCTGTCAGAGTGCAGACGCAAGACAGGATGGTCCGTACGGAACCTCCGGCGAAGCTGGAGACGAACTGCTCGGATCCAAGGGATCAGGACAGCAGGGACCTCACCCTTGGTACGCAAGGGGAAGACCGTGGTGTAACGCGAGTAGTCGTCAACTACCAGCAGAAAGTACGGCTCACCGCCCTGTCCACGAACGCGGGCTGGGCCCCACACGTCCAGGTGGAGGGTCTGCAGGGGAGCCTCTGTCGGGGGAAACGAGGAGTGAGGAGCGGCGCGCTGCCGCCCCTCGACGCAAGGAAGGCAGGGCGGCGCAGGCGAGGCAGGGAGGGGAGGGAGAGACCTGGGAAGACCAGACACAAAGGAGGTGAGTGAGGGATGAGGAGGGGAGGTGGGGGGGTGGCCGCAGCGTCCCCTCTTACTAACCCCCTTTTACGAAAGGGGGGTTGAGTGGGGGATGAGGAGAGGAGGTGGGGGGGTGGTCGCAGCGTCCCCTCTTACTAACCCCCACATCCCCACCCCCAACCAACCACCCGCCCTCAACCTCACCCCCTATTTCAGCCGCCCCTTAGAACCGCACTCCCTCCCCCCCCTGTCTTCCTCCATACCTCTCCCAACCCATGATGGTCCCTGTACAATCTTTCACATGTGGGGCTGCTGGGCACAGGTGGGGCTGCTGGTCACAGGTGGGGCTGCTGGTCACAGGTGGGGCTGCTGGTCACAGTTGGGGCTGCTGGTCACAGGTGCGGCTGCTGGTCACAGGTGAGGCTGCTGGTCACAGGTGGGGCTGCTGGTCACAGGTGGGGCTGCTGGTCACAGGTGGGGTTGCTGGTGCTGGTGCTGGCGGCTTGCGCGGGTGCTGGTGCTGGTTCCTGGTGCTGGCGGCTGGCGCTGGGGCTGGTTCCTGGTGCTGGCGACTGGCGCTGGGGCTGGTTCCTGGTGCTGGCGGCTGGCGCTGGGGCTGGTTCCTGGTGCTGGCGGCTGGCGCTGGGGCTGGTTCCTGGTGCTGGCGACTGGCGCTGGGGCTGGTTCCTGGTGCTGGCGGCTGGCGCTGGGGCTGGTTCCTGGTGCTGGCGTGTGGCGCGGATGCTGGTTCCTGGTGCTGGCGGCTGGCGCTGGGGCTGGTTCCTGGTGCTGGCGGATGGCGCGGGTGCTGGTTCCTGGTGCTGGCGGCTGGCGCTGGGGCTGGTTCCTGGTGCTGGCGGCTGGCGCTGGTGCTGGTGCCTGGTGCTGGGTCCGACGGCGGGTCCATCGGCTCGCTTGCTTGCGGGCTCGCGGATCCGCTGGCTCTCCTGCTTGTGGGCCCGCGGGTCCGTTGGCTTGCTTGCTGGCGGGTCTGCTGGCGGGTCCGTCGGCGGGCTTGCTGACGCGTGCACTGGCGGGTCTGCTGGTGGCAGGCTCGCGAGTCCGTCGGCGAGCTCGCTGACGGGTCCGTCGGCGGGTTCGTCGGTGGATCCGTCGGCAGGCTCGCCTGTCCGCTTGCGAGCTCGCTGGCGGGTCCGTTGGCGGAATCGTCGGCAGGTCCGTCGATGGGCTCGCTGGCGGGTCCGTCGGCGTGCTCGCCATGGCGTGCTCGTTGGCGGAACCGACGGCGGGTCCGTCGGCGTTTTTACTGGCGGGTCCATCGACGTTTTTCGCTGGTGCGTTCCTGGCGTGCGTTGCTGGTAATGCGCGGGCGACGGGCTGAAAACGAGAAAGCGCTCACGAGGCGCACTAAGGGGCGCGCCATTGCGAGTGCCAATGGTGGGCCCATTTGAAAAGGGTCCTAATCGGACCTAGCTCTATACCATGTCACAATACTAACTTAACTTAGGAACCGGGTTTAGGGCCTAGGCTAAGAAGCCTAGGCCAAGCGGGTATGAAGGGAGTTGTGCCCAAGGAGAGCCGAGAATGTGTGACAAAACAAGAGGTGCACCACCAACAGCAAGGAAACATAACTACACTAAAGCTAAAGCTACAGGCAGTTATAAACATATATAATTTATATATCGCGACAGGAGGCGACGGTGCTTGCCACGTAGACGTGGCAAAGAGGGGCGACCCAGACGGTGGTGCCAGAGAAGAGTCTGGTGCGACAGGGAGCGACACTCACAAGGGTGTCACCAGACCTGTCGCAGTCACCTGACCGACAGTAGCGACCTGAGGAGACACAGTCGTCAGTGTGTAAAGACTCGATGCTGGCTGACGGGTGAACGTGGCCATGTGATGGCCAGTCTGTGCACACGTGCAGATCGCCACACGCTGCCATGCAGGGGTGAAGGTATCAACCCCCGCATCCTGAAGGGCAGCGTTGCTCACCAAGTTCGTAGAGAACGAGGGGAGGTGGAGACCTGACAGTGAGCCAGACGGAACAGCTGGGTACGGAGGCACAGCGGTGGACCGTGCAAGGACTGGGCCCCCTGAGGGGTCAGCCAGAGACACTGCAACAGGTGCAGGGAGTGGTGTGAGTGCTATACTGTCGTGAAAGAAACAGCGGGAAGCACCTGAGTCAAGAGTGAAGGTGTGCGAGGCCTCAGCAGGCGCAGTACCTGAGAGAGCAGACTCTCTAGCACCTAAGGCAGCAGCCTCACTAGCACCTAGAGCAGCAGCCTCTATACCGGGGTCGTGCTGCACACACAGGTAACAGTCACCCTTAGCACCACTAGGCAAAGCATACATGGCAGTAAGGATGGCGTCATAGTCTAAAGCAAAGACATCAACGCCCGACCTAAGCAGCTCAATCCAGTGGGGGAGCTCAGCCTCGTCGCCAAACTCTGCGTGCCAGGCGTCACTCAAATAGGAGAAGCAGCGGGACTGTGCGTGACCAGGTGTCCCACAGGTCTGACCAGCCCGACGACCTGTGCGAATGACGTACGAGCAGCGAGCAGTACGCGGAGACCCCCCACGCTGGTAAAACCACTCACGAAGCTGCTGGGGCGTAAGGGTCGGACGCCGCAGTAGCTGCACCTGGCCACTGCCAGAAACTCCGCACCGAACAGCTCCACAGTGACTGCTCCTACGGCCGCCACCACTCACACTGTGGCCACCACCGCCGTCACCACTCCCACCGCTACTACGAAGTGAAGTCATAGCGGGCAAGCTCGGAGGAGCGCGACCTCCAGGGCAGTACGGAGTGAAGGCAGTAGCACGAGTAGCAGCAGCAGCAGAAAGAGCAGCAGAGTGGTCGGTCAGGCTAGGCTGCAGCACTTCCAGTAGCAGCAGCAGGAGTACGAGTAGTAGGGCGCGAGTTGTGCAGGGTCGCAGGGCGAAACGCGCGGGCTGCAGTAGGGCGCGACGCACGGGGCAGCAGGGCACAACGCACGGGCTGCAGCAGGGCGCGACGCACGGTGCAGCAGGGCACAACGCGCGGGCTGCAGCAGGGCGCGACGCGCGGGGCAGCAGGGCGCGACGCGCGGGCTGCAGCAGAGCGCGACGCGCGGGGCAGCAGGGCGCGACGCGCGGGGCAGCAGGGCGCGACGCGCGGGCTGCAGCAGAGCGCGACACGTGTGGCAGCAGGGCGCGACGCACGGGCTGCCGTAGGGCGCATCGCGTAGGGTAGCAGGGCGCGACGCGCGGGGCAGCAGGGCGCGACGCGCGGGCTGCAGCAGAGCGCGACGCGCGGGGCAGCAGGGCGCGACGCGCGGGCTGCCGTAGGGCGCAACGCGCAGGGCAGCAGGGCGCGACGCGCGGGGCAGCAGGGCGCGACGCGCAGGGCAGCAGGGCGCGACGCGTAGGCTGCAGCAGAGCGCGACGCACGGGGTAGCAGGGCGCGACGCTAGGCGGTAGGACAGGGCGTGCGCGGGACAGCGCGACGCGGAGCAGGGCAGGGCGTGCACGGGGCGGCGCGACGCAGGGTAGTGGGGTAACGCAGTAACCGCAGTCGGCTAAGCATGGTGGGCCCGAAAAAAAAGCGGTCCTACGGACCTACTGCTCTGAAACCATGTCAAGATAGTAAGCAGGAATGAGTGCATTGAATGAAATGCAGGTACAAGTACTAACCCTAACTTTGGGTTGTACCCCATATGGGCTACCCCACTATAGCCTACACAGAACCAGCTCAGATATAGTTTGACAGATTACAGGATGGTGTTTTAAGTTTGTCATGGAATTTCAGAATGCCGCTGAAATTTACCCTGTGACGTTAGTATGATTCATGTGTTTACGCTGTAGTGAAACCACTGAACAACCTGCTCCTCTCGTGCCTTCCCCTCCACTCTAGTGTCTTGTAGTTTTCTGCCCTAAAACATCCAGATGAATTTCCGATGTTGCCCTGAAATATCAGGGTGGCCAGAAATTTTTTCCCTTAAGATCAGGGCATTTTGAAAAGTTTTCAAAACTTGCCCTGCGGGCTTAGGGTGCCCTAAATACCAACACACGCCCTGTATAAGACCCCCTACCAGGTCTTTTATCCGGGGTATTACGGTATGTAACCTATCCTAGAGTACTAAGTAGACATACCAAAAACATATACTACGTGTACGTTGACCACCCAGGGCCTACCTCTCTAGACCAAAATGGTCTAATTTTATGATACCAGACCACCTTTTAGGGCTTAGGGCATATTTCTCAAGAGTGTCGCATAGCGGAATGAGGTGACTAGGAAAACAAGGCACAAATATGGAACCCTAACTGTGTTGTACTAGCTAAGGAGTACCTCACTGCACCCTACAAGAATTATAACATTTGACAGCATGGCTTCGTGTCATCCGCTATTTGTGTCACTCGTGTAGGAAGACACGAGCTGGAATACACCTACTTGGGTCAACACGCAAAAAATGATGGCGAGATTTTTACAAAATAATAATAATAATAATAACAAGAATAAATGATGGATACCCTAAATCGTGACCCTCGTTAGATTGAGCTGCGATCGCCAGAGCAAGTTGGCAAGCGAGTGTGATTAAGGCGCGACCAGAAAAGTTGCACAGCAGCTCGGCAGTATCTCTGCTCAGGCCAAAATAATTTTCGTGCACCATGTTCGCCTAAGCTCGTCACATCCAGAATCAGAAAACCAGAAGCTCGAGCCGGAAAACCCGTGGTTCGTAATAATGTTTATGGAATGACACAAACGTCGCTTCACACAAGGTTAGGAATGCGCCCTTCGTCTGAATATAGTATTTCAGGCTTTCTCCGTTTGATTTTATACAAGTTGTATTTATGAAGTCTGATTTTCAAAGTTTTCTAATATGTCAGACCATATCGAGTATTGGAATGAAACTGAATCTTTCGCAGACCGCAAATTTAAGAGGGGTGGCACCGAACAAGGGTTGAGGATTCAATTATAGCTACCCTAATTTGAACACCCTCCCCCCCCCCTTCTCCCCAACACACTTCCCTTCCCCCCAAAAAAAATAGTATGAAGGCACATTGGCTGCAAAACGCCAAGTCTGAGCCTTCTTGCGGTGTTCAGTGTTCACAAAAGTATAAGTCTGCGCTGTCAGGGTTGGCGAATTGAAATCAGGGTTGTTTTTTTTTCTTCTTCTTTCCACATTGGCAAAAAAATCAATAACGTGGGTGGTTGAAAATGTTTGACGCGTGAAATGTGGCGTGAAATGTGGCTAGATTGGGCTGATTGCATGTGGCGTGCGAGGTGAATCTTCTAGGGGCGCAAGGGGCGAGAGCGAGGGTTAGGTAGAGCGGGAAGGGGGAGGGAGCAGGTGAGTGGAGTGGGGGCTGTTTCGTCTAAAGGGGACTGTGGGTCGTCCACACAAGAGAAAGGGGAGAAAGCGGGAGGAATGGGGGAGGGACTATTCATGAAAGTCGATCGGTTTTGGTGGAAGTTGTGGGCCCTTTTCATTATTATAATTTTTGTTTCTTTACATAGGATATTGTAACTTACATATGATTCTTTCGAAAAATAGCTGATTACTAGAAAATCTGAGTCACATGGCAGTATTTCACTAGGGGTAGTATCTGTTTTGTGTCGGCTTACTCTGCGATCCGTCAGAATGCGATTTGTTTGTCCGGGTTGAGTTGACAGTTCAACAAAATTCTGCAACCGAATCTGTATTGTCCTTACCAAGATAGAAGCGTACTGCAATAACCTGGATTGCACGCTTTGTTCACGTACTGGCACTATAGTGCATCCTCACGAAGGTGGCATTATTGGAACAAAACTTCCGAGAAACTTCGCTCTGATAAGTCAAGTTTCAGGGACCATAGGATCCCTGCTCTGTTAGGTCAGGCTCGAGAAACAGATAAGTCTGACCCTATGGAAAGACAAAAAAACAAGATGAATAAATGTATTTGGATTGGATCAGTGTTAAGAATACGCTAGTTTTGAAAATTCAGTTACAAGAAGTTGAAAAGTTGGAAATCACTCTGAATTCAGAGTAATTAGTCTGATAAAAACAAACTCGCCTTGATCACCACTAACCTTCTAGTCGCTGCATGCGCTATACTCTGATGGCAGCGTTATCGCCAACGGAGATGGTAAGTGACTGTTGTGATTGGTTCACAAAGTATACACCACGGAAGTGACCAACCAGTAAGCTCACAACTTATCCTTGTTGATGCAATCTCACCGTCCATCACATGTTTCCAGCGCAGATTCCTGCCCGATCCCTCCGTTAACACAGATGGTGCCACGATCCGAGCTCACATGCATGCAAAAATAATGCGACGCGACGAGATTGTTTTTGTCAGATTTCACCCACACATCCCATCTTCTCATATGCTCGGTCTTGGGGGGTGCCGATCGCTTCATGCCGAAATTCCTGTTCGACATATTGCGTTGTGTTCCATGTTCTCCCTTAGTCAATGCATCGAACCATTCTGCCGCGCAGACCATGTCGCGGAAGTTACTGTAGTTCGTTGCAATCAATGGGGTACGCCTGGATTCTTCCGCCTTCTGTCAGGTCGTTGATTCTGTAGAAGAGGTTCTCCACCTGCTGCATGTACTGAGCTACACTGTCGAACTGTCTGTGACGATGAATCTGCGGCCGCACCATGTAGGATAAATTTATCGGCTCAAAACGTTTCATGAGGGCTGTCCAAACTGAGCGCACAAACCCTCGCCTTGTATTTCGCTGCTACTATAGATCCATTAAAGTGCCGGGCCTCGCAACAGTGTGGCCGCGTGCTGAATCAACATTTCGTCGTGTGTCGGGGTCGTACAGCCAACGGCCTCGAAATAAAATTCGAGGGTTGCGATGAATCTCTTGACGTCCATGCCTTTTGCGCTCGGATCGAACGCCTCCGGTAGCGTCGGACATGCAGCCTCGAGATTTACTGTAGCTGGTGTCACTGCAGTAGTGTGAAATGTCGGTGTGCCGCTGCTGCTGCAATCGCTGCTGTTGTGGCGGCTGCCGACTTGTTACGAGCATCACCTCAATTCGCTGGAGTGCTGCTCGCGTCTGGTCCCGGTCGGTACGGAGGGTTGCTAGATCTTGTACGAAATTATCGCCAGTTTCCTCTATTCGGCGATTTGCAGGAAGATTTTCGACAAAAAATATGTCAATGATGCGCGCTGGTTGACTTGTTGCAAAGCTAAACGATTTCGAATTTGTCTAGCACGAATGTTGTCTCTGGCGCGAATCTCCCTTAGCCGAATTTGCGCCCTATCTCAGTCGTTAAGAAAAAAACTCGATCCAACTTTCCAAATTCCAACCTTTCTTCTCTCGGCCGTTAAGATGCGATTTGATAGGATGGTCAAAATTCCAACCTTTTCGCCAGTAAACCTGAGGGGTATTAAAAAACCAGATCGAGGGAGACTTCAAAAATTGCGCGGAATCATCGCTTTTATCGTTGGGTTTTAGCGGCGCGTGTAAATGAGCTCCGATTACCAAGCGCGAGGATCAAGAACTAGTCCAGAAAATAGAATTATTATTATATGGGTACAACACAAGGCTATATACAGGCTCGACAGAAGGCCAGTAACTCAGGTTTTACTAGAAGGTTCCGCTGGTCGAGAAGCGTCCCAAACGGGTCCTTCCCGAATTCGGCAGAAGCAATTCGGTGGCAACTGAAAAGCCTAGAATTCGGTGCATGTAACCTAGAACGGTGCTATAAATATAATAAAGTATAGTAAGTAACACTTCTAAGGAAAACGAGCAAAAGCATGCGTGATAAAATAAGTCTAAGAAAGATAAAACTCAATAAGGTAAATCCACGTAGGTAGAGCAGTCATACTCTCAACACGTAAGCGCATAAACTTCGCATATGCTTGTAGACGGTTGAGCATGACATGCACCGCCACGCACATCGTGCAGGTGCCATGTCGGCCACATACCGTCAGTTGCGCCTGATGCACCACGTCGACCACGTGCTGATACATTGGTCGAGTTTGCCATGGCTTTTTGGGCGACGTTCGCGCACCCCCGCAGAACCTCGTCGATTGGGAAGCCGCCAAATCTTCTCCGACTTGGGCGGTAGGAGCTCGCAGTATGATGTACGGATCCGTCAACCACCCAGGACGATACCACCAACTAACGTTGCGGAGATACACTCTACAACGGTGGGAGCTAGTCTATGGGGGAAGGCACGGTTGTGTGATTGATTGTAGCTTTGCCTGCGTTCTCTAGCACTTGCACATTTAATAGCAAAGTTGGGATTACAGGATGATTAAAGAATCAATAAGAAGAATGACTACATCAAAGCCTAGCAACCAAGCAGGCAAGCTGGTCGACCGCCAGCATAGCAAGGTCGACATCTACCAGCGTTATGTAGAGGCATCGCACCAGCGTTGCAGAAGGGCAACCTGCCAACAAAGCAAGTCGTCGGCTCGCCAACGCTGCACCAAGGCGGTCTCTCAACGCTGCAGCAGAGCGGCTTGCCAGCGTTCCCACCCGCTGGTGATAGTAGCGCATGTGCGCACCCACTTTGTAGGGGCACGGCGACGGTCGAGCACGTTGTGTACCGTCTCGCAAGTTCCAAGTCGGCCACGTGCCGACAGTTGCGCCAGAAGAAGCTCCACGACGACATTGGGATACCACCCCGACGTCGTCTTCGCTATTGCAGCCTCAATGACGTTCGTGCGCCCCTGCATAACTTCGTCGAGCAGATTACTTGGTCCACCGGGTACTACCACCTAGCGCCCTGGTCAACAAGCTGCCTCGTCAACCACAATTTCCATCAAGGACCACCTTGGTCGACAGATGCCTCCGTCAAACAACTCGGTCAGATGCTGCCGTCGAACTCCTACCTTCGACGGCTGCTCGCAAGTCCCACGCAGGTCGACAAATTGCTTTGTCGACCTCCCTTGTCGAACTTGGCCGCCAGCTCCTGTCAACGGGGGCATCGCAGTGGTCTTCTGCACATCGTCCAACTTCATCGATCTGCATGCGTCGACCTCTGCAAACGGTCGGCCGCACTTCCCGTGCACCCGACCACTTCGGCGGCTTTGCCCAAGCGAGAGCGGGACCAACACCCTATTCCCGTCAACAGGCTTTACCAAGTCGGCGTCCCCGCAGGTTGACGAACCCCTTCGTCGACCATTCCAGACGAAGTTGGCGGCCAAATTTCCATCGTCAATGGCTTCGCAGCGGTCCCGTGGAAGTCGATCAAACTGTTGACTTCCTCGCCTAAGTCGGCGTCGACCACCAAGAGCAGTCGGCTGCACCTCCTAAAATTCAGTGCATTACTTACTAATAGAAGTAAGTGAGCTTCTTACCATATGGATGTTACTAAGAGTAACATAGCGGTTGGTACTAAAACTAAGTGCGTTACTTACCCATATGGTTGGTACTGAGAGTAAGTGCGTTACCTACGCATATAGATGGTAAGAAGAATACGTACGTGACTTACCCATATGGTTGTTACAAAGACTAAGCCCGTTACTTACTCATATGGTTGTTGATACGACTAAGCATGTTGCTTAGACAAATAGATGTTACTAAGAATAAGTGCGTTACTTTCCCATATGGTTGGTACTAAGAGTAAGTGTGTTACTTGTCAACGGGAGTTGGGTGTGTCAACGGAAGTTGGGTGTTGGCCCCGTCCTCGCTTGGGCGGAGCCGACTTCCTGGTCGGGTGTAGGGGTGCAGCCGACCTGCAGTAGTGGGCGAGCCGGTCGACGGGGTTGGTCGACCTGCACGGAAGCCACTGCAAGGGCGCCGACTTCGGGAGGGCGCCAACTTCGAGTGGTCGACTTGAGAAGTCGACCTGCAGAGGGCGTCGACTTGGGGACGCCGACCTGGGGTAGCCGACTTGGGTGGTCGGCCAACAGGAGTGCTGGTCGACCTGGAGGTGGTCGACAAGGAGTGTCGTCGACCTGGAGTTGGTCGACCAGAGGGCGTGGTCGACCTGGTGAGGTCGACTGGAGGTGGCCGTCGACTTAGGAGGTCGACAGGCACGCACAGGAGCACCTGGTCGACGTGGTTGCCCGGTCGACCAGGTTACCTGGGTGACGAGGGTCTGCGAAGGCACGCGAAGGTCGCCCAGGCGAGGTTGGCAAGGACGACCTCGGTGGTGGTATCCCGAGGTCGACCTGGCAGATGAGATGCAGTCGTCAGCACAAGGTGGACTTGGTGCGTACGCTGTGCAGGTGACGAAGCAGTGCGCGCCAATCATCTACGAGCACCTGCGAAGCTGGTGCGATGCTGGACTGCAGGAGCAACGCTGGCACGCCGTCGACTTGCGCTGTTGTCACACCATCGACCTGCAGCGTTGGCAAGCCGCGTCCCTGCACTGCTGGAGCGCGGTCGACCAAGTCGTGCTGGCACGCGGTCGACCGTGCCGCGCTGGCAGTCGACCTGCTTGCATCCTAGCTCTGATGTAGTCTTTCCTAGCCAACTTCATTGTATCATTGTTGTCAACTTTCTCTAGTGAAACTCTTGCCAAATTGCCTTGTGAACTAGCAAGCAGTGTGTGCACTAGGAAAACGACTAAGGACCGAGGAACGCAGAGATCACACGAGCACCCGTGCCTAGCCCGCAGTCTAGCTCCCGTTACTAGAGTTATCTCCGCATGGTGCGGTGAGCGTGGACGGCACACGACTTACCTTTCAGTCTAGTCGACTTAGTTGCACCTTACCTAAGTTGTTCGTAGGCCGGCAGCTGTGCGGTAGTCACCATGGTAGGCGCCGTAGGTGACACGAGGGTGGTGGACACCCTGGAGGCGCGGCTGGAGAACGCGAGGAGGAAGCACGAGGCCAACGAGTATGGCGACCTGCCGTGGGCGGTCGTCGAGGCTGGCATCCGTTCCTTGTGGGCGACGGAGCACCCTTCTCGGCCTGCTTCTCCTCGACCGGTGAACACCGAGGGCGACGTCGACGCGGGTGTCAACGCCGGAGGCGACCAAGTCGGCAGCAGTGCGGGAGGCACGTCGTCGAGGCAGCGTGGTGTGATTCACGCCGACGAAGTCGGCGGCGTTCAGACGCGAGGAATGCGGTCGTTGGCAACTGCAGGGTTCTCGCAGGGCGACGTCGGAGGTCGACGGAGTGGGTCCGTGCCGATGTCGGCAACCCAGGTGACAGCAGGCGGGATTGCACCGAGCTACGGCTACTTCAAGTTTACGTCGGATAGGATCTCGGTGACTCCCCTACTGGTCGGCCGACCCGACATTCTCACCTGGAAGGAAGCTATTGAGCCCCAGCTGGAGATGGCCGGGCTCATCAACTTTGCTCGTGGTACCGTGGCGACGCCGAGCGACCCCGACTTGCGTGCGGAGTTTCGCGCCGTGCAGCTGCTGACCTTCACGGTCATCTCGCGGTGCTGCACGCCGGGCGTGCAGATCGCCCTGAAGTGGTGCAGGGAGTACCTCGACGCCGGCCACCAGGCGTGGCACTTTATTGAGTCGACGTACCAGGTCACCGACGACCTGTTTATCGCCCAGCTTGAAGGGCAGCTGACGCACCTGCGCATGGGCGACGAGGAGACGGCGACCGACTACTGCAACCGGGCCCGGCGAATTCTCGCCACCATCAGGATGGCCGGTGCGGAGTATTCGACAACGTCGTACATCACCCATGTCATGCAGGGACTCCGGAGCAGCTACAACCTGTTGAAGCGGCTGTCCATGGCGCCGAGCACGAGGGCGACGCTCAACGAGGACAACCTAACCTCGTACATCCTGCAGGACGAGGCGATGCAGGAGGCTGAGCGGTCCCAGGAGCTCTTGGCGCAGGCAAACTTTGTCGCCCCGGCGAAGCAAGGCGGTCGACCGGGGCAGCGTGGACAGTCTGGCGGCAGTGGTAGCGGTGGCTCGAAGTCGGCCAAGGAGGTCGACAAGAAGAAGTCGACCAAGGACAGTGGCCGGGGAGGAGGAAGTCGACGTCGGGAGTGCTGGCTGTGCGGCGACCCCGACCACCTCTCCTTCGAGTGCCCCGACCGCAGTGACTCGGACGACGATGACAAGGGAGGCCGCGGGAGGTCTGGCAGTCGTCGACCTCGTCGAGGAGGAAGTCAATCGCGCAAGGAGAAGCAGTCGACCAAGTCGTCCACCTCGGCGAAGGACGCCGACCCCTCTCCTAGCGGCAAGGGGAGCAACGACAAGTCGGCGTCGTGCTCCCTGGTCGGCGTTGTGGAGCCGACCGTCTCACTAACGTCGGAGGCTGGTGAGGATTTCCAGGCGATGGCAGCAGCAGTGCAGGCGAACCCGGCGGTGGTCTTGCTGGACAGCGGCTGCTCCCACCACCTGATGGGGACCAAGGACGCCTTCGTCGACCTGGGGCCGAGCGGCGACATGAAGCACGTGCGTGGCTTCAATGGGGCGCTGCAAGACGTCCAAGGCCGGGGCACGGTCGCCTTGCAAGGCGAGGCCGGGAAGCAGGTTCTCATCCCCGACGTACTGTACGTCCCGGGTGTGCGGGCCAACCTGCTATCGTCCGGCCAGCTGAAGGAGCATGGCGTGAAGTTTCGGGAGGACGGCGATGGTGTGCTGCTCATCTCGGCAGCGGGAGAAGTGCTTGGTCGGGCGACGTACTCCGGGCGAGTCCTCTGCACCGACCTGCGACCGGGCGAGTCCTCTACACCGACCTGCGTCCCTGCTCCCCGAGGTCGACGTCGCCCACGCCGGAGGTTGTGGCCCTGCGGGCGATCGTCTCCAAGACGAAGTCGACGCCAGACAGGATGCATGCTCGGCTTGCGCACGTCGGCATGGACACCATCAGGAGCTCGGCGAAGAACGAGGTCGCCATTGGGCTAGACCTCAAGTCGGCGACGGGCGCCGACCCACCGTGTGTCTCGTGCGTCGGCGGGAAGCTGGCGCGGCACACCTTCCCCGACCAAGGCTCCGACGCCGCCGACGTGCTAGCCGTCGTCCACCTCGACTTGTGTGGGCCGTTCCGCGTGGCTGCCAAGGACGGTAGCCTGTACTTCTTGCTGCTGAAGGACCGCAAGACCCGCTACGTGTGGGTGAGGCCGGTCGCCAAGAAGTCGGATGTGCTGCTGGAGTTCCAGAAGTGGCTGGTGCTGGTGGAGCGGCAGACGAAGAAGTCGGTGCTGATGCTGCGCTCGGACCGAGGCGGGGAGTTCCTCGGGAAGACGTTCACTGACTTCGTGGACGGCAAGGGGATCGTCCACGACTTGACCTGCCCGTACACCCCGCAGCAGAACGGCATGGCGGAGCGGGAGATGCGGACGGTAGTGGAGTCGGTGAGGACGATGCTGCTGCACATGGGCGTGCAGCACCACTGGTGGCACCTCGCTCTGCGGCAGGCCATCTGGATCCGCAACTGCCTCGAGCGGTCGGCGACGCCGGGGACGACGCCATACCAGCTACTGACCGGGACGAAGCCCGACTTGTCGCTGGCGCGCGTGTGGGGCTGCATGGCGCAGTTCCTCGTCCCCGAGCAGCAGCGGGGTGGCAAGCTGAAGCCAAAGGCCAAGTGGGGCCTTCACCTCGGTGTGTCGGAGGCGAGCAAGGGCTGGGAGCTCCTCGACATCGCCGACAACCGGGTGGTCACCACGTCGGACGTGGTGTTCTACGAGGACCTGTCGCTGGAGGAGTGGAGGTCGGCGCATGGCCCCGTGTCCGGGCGGCCCCTGATGGCCCCGCCGACGGATACCTCGACGGCCACGCTCCCTCTGCTCGCTGAGGTCGGTGAGCTTGCTGAGGACGACGCCGAGGTCGTCCACCCTTCCTCTACCCCCCCTGCCCCTCCCCTCGTCGACCTGCGTGGGCTGATTCCGCCGTCGGCCTCCGGCGATGAGGGGAGCAGTGGGTCGTCGCCTGTGGCGCCGGCGCCGACCAAGGGCGGTGGCCGCCGGGACAAGCAGCAGGTCGACCTGGGTGGGAAGTCGAACTGGATAGGGGGGCAGCAGGCCGAGGAGGTGCAGCCGACTTGGGTGAAGCCCACAGGGGAGCAGGCAGCAGCGAGGCCGACCAAGGAGCAGTCGGCGACCTGGCAGTCGGCAGGGGAGCTGACCGCAGGGGAGGAATCGGTCGGGACGCCGACCGAAGTGCAGCAGGACAACGAGGACGGCGGTGAAGATGAAGGGGAGCAGTTGGGCGACGAGGAACTGGTCGACCAGGCGGTGGTCGACCCGCCTGAGCCCCGGAAGTCAGGTCGACTTCGGAGGCCTCCCGACTTCTTCGTCCCAGCCGCTTTCACTACGGTGTAGGACGTGGAGGACGACGACGACATCCTGTACGACGACGCCGACGAGGACGAGGAGTTTCTGGAGCTCGACCCCGACATGCTGGCCGACCCCGACCACCGTTGGGACATCTCGACGATGACGGTGAAGGAGGCGTTAGCAAGCTGGAAGGGCCCGGCGGTGAAGGCCGCCATGGAGGAGGAGATACGCAGTCTCCTCGCCATGGGCACGTGGGAGCTGGTCGAACGCCCGCCGGGAGTGAATGTCATGAAGAACCGGTGGGTGCTGACGACGAAGTACAACATCGACGACACCGTCGAGCGGGAGAAGGCGAGGCTGGTCGTGAAGGGCTTCACGCAGGTGTACGGCGCCGACTACGACGAGACGTTCACGCCGGTGGGCAGCTACGTCACGCTGAGGATCTTCCTCAGTATCGTCGCCGTCCTCAACCTGAACCTGATGCAGCTCGACATGAAGAACGCCTTCCTGCAGAGCAAGCTCGACCGGGTGTTGTACATGTCGCAGCCGGACTACTTCAACGACGGAACCGGCCGGGTGTGCAAATTGCTGAAAAGCTTGTACGGGCTGAAGCAGTCGCCGCTGCTGTGGTACTTGGCGCTCAACGACGTGCTGGTCGGCGCTGGGTGGAAGAAGAGCCAGGTCGACGAGGCCCTCTACTTCAAGGTCGGCGACGACGGGGCGACTTGCTGGGTGCTGGTCTACGTCGACGACTTGCTCGCCGCCAGCAGCAGCCCCGCGATGCTGAAGGAGCTGAAGGAGCTACTGGAGGCCGCCTTCGAGCTGCGCGAGATCTCGCCGGTGCAGAAGTACCTCGGGCTGGAGATCGTGCGCGACAGGTCGGCGGGGAAGCTGTGGCTGCACCAGCAGGGCTACGCCGACAAGCTACGTAGGCGCTTCATCGACGAGGAGCAGGGCGGCCGGACTCCGAAGACGCCGGTCTCGGTCGACGCCTACGCCGAGCTCACCTTCGACGACGAGGAGGCACAGGAGCGACAGGAGGAGGAATACCGGCAGAAGGTCGGCTCGCTGCAGTTCGCGGCGACGATGACGAGGCCGGACATCGCCTTCGCCTGCAGCAAGCTGGGGAGTGGCCTCACGGTGAGGAGCGACCAGCACTGGCGCGAGGTCGACCGCTGCCTCGCCTACCTCGCCAACACGCGTGACACCGCCCTGGAGTTCGGCGGTGGACCTGAGTCGCTGGAGCTGGTCGGCTACGTGGACGCCGACGACGCCGGTGACAAGCAGAGCAGGACGAGCACGGGCGGCTACGTGTTCGTCTACGGAGGGGCCGCGGTCTCCTGGTCGAGCCAGCGCATCAAGTGCGCGACGCTGTCGTCGACCGAGTCGGAGTACGTGGCGGCCGTCGAAGCTGGCAAGGAGGGACGCCGACTTCGCTTCCTCCTCGCAGAGTTCCAGCAGCTGGATGCTGGGAAGCCGACCGTCCTTCGGGTGGACAACAAGTCGGCCATCACAGTCGCCGAGGGCATGGGGTTGACGGGCAACCTCAAGCACATGGAGCGGCGACAGGCCTGGCTGCAGCACATGGTAAAGCGGGGGAAGTTTGCGCTGCAGTACATCCCGACCGCTGAGCAGCCGGCCGACTTCCTCACGAAGGCGCTGCACTATCCGGCCTTCAACCGGTGCTCCGTTGCAATCGGCCAAGTGCGTCTGGCCGACGTGGGCGACGGCGACGACGAAGTGCAGCAGTAGGTGCCATGCCCTTTTGCATGGCTGGTGCGGTGGATGACGTGCTGTGTGTTGGGTGCACGTCGACGAGCTGTTCTCCGAGAGGTGCTGTCGTGTGGGCTGGGGGGGCCCAAGCGTGAACGCGGCAGGGGAGTGTCAACGGGAGTTGGGTGTTGGCCCCGTCCTCGCTTGGGCGGAGCCGACTTCCTGGTCGGGTGTAGGGGTGCAGCCGACCTGCAGTAGTGGGCGAGCCGGTCGACGGGGTTGGTCGACCTGCACGGAAGCCACTGCAAGGGCGCCGACTGCGAGAGGGCGCCAACTTCGAGTGGTCGACTTGAGAAGTCGACCTGCAGAGGGCGTCGACTTGGGGACGCCGACCTGGGGTAGCCGACTTGGGTGGTCGGCCAACAGGAGTGCTGGTCGACCTGGAGGTGGTCGACAAGGAGTGTCGTCGACCTGGAGTTGGTCGACCAGAGGGCGTGGTCGACCTGGTGAGGTCGACTGGAGGTGGCCGTCGACTTAGGAGGTCGACAGGCAAGCACAGGAGCACCTGGTCGACGTGGTTGCCCGGTCGACCAGGTTACCTGGGTGACGAGGGTCTGCGAAGGCACGCGAAGGTCGCTCAGGCGAAGTTGGCGAGGACGACCTCGGTGGTGGTATCCCGAGGTCGACCTGGCAGATGAGATGCAGTCGTCAGCACAAGGTGGACTTGGTGCGTACGCTGTGCAGGTGACGAAGCAGTGCGCGCCAATCATCTACGAGCACCTGCGAAGCTGGTGCGATGCTGGACTGCAGGAGCAACGCTGGCACGCCGTCGACTTGCGCTGTTGTCACACCATCGACCTGCAGCGTTGGCAAGCCGCGTCCCTGCACTGCTGGAGTGCGGTCGACCAAGTCGTGCTGGCACGCGGTCGACCGTGCCGCGCTGGCAGTCGACCTGCTTGCATCCTAGCTCTGATGTAGTCTTTCCTAGCCAACTTCATTGTATCATTGTTGTCAACTTTCTCTAGTGAAACTCTTGCCAAATTGCCTTGTGAACTAGCAAGCAGTGTGTGTACTAGGAAAACGACTAAGGACCGAGGAACGCAGAGATCACACGAGCACCCGTGCCTAGCCCGCAGTCTAGCTCCCGTTACTAGAGTTATCTCCGCAGGGTGTTGGCCCCGTCCTCGCTTGGGCGGAGCCGACTTCGTGGTCGGATGTAGGGGTGCAGCCGACCTGCAGCAGTGGGCGGGCTGGTCGACGAGGTTGGTCGACCTGCACGGGAGCCATTGCATGGGCGCCGACTTCGGGAGGGCGCCAACTTCGGGTGGTCGACCCGGGACGTCGACCAGCCCTTCTGGTCGACTTGGGAAGTCGACCAGACCTTCTGGTCGACCTGGTAAGTCGACCAGCCGTTCTGGTCGACCTGGTAAGTCGACCAGCCGTTCTGGTCGACCAGGAGTGACGTCGACTTGGAGCTGGTCGACCAGGGGATAGTGGTCGACCTGGGGAGGTCGACTGGAGGTGGCCGTCGACTTGGGAGGTCGACTGGCACGTACCAGAGGGAGTGGTCGACCTGGGAGGTCGACCGGAAGTGGTCGTCGACCTGGGTGGTCGACGGGCACGCACTGGAGCCTCTGGTCGACCTGGTTGCCCGGTCGACCAGGTTACCTAGGTGACGAGGTGCTGCGAAGGCTTGCGATGGTCGCCCAGGTGGTTTTGGCGAGGACGACCTCGGTAATGGTATCCCGAGGTCGACGTGGTGCATCAGAAGCAGTCGTCAGCACGAAGTTGATGTGGTGTGTGCGTTGTGCAGGTGACGAGGCACTGCACGCCAATCATCTGCGAGCACCTGCGAAGTAGGTGCGCTGCTGTCCTGCGGGAGCAACGTTTGCGCGCCGTCAACCTGCGACGTTGGCACGCCGTCGACCTGCAGTGTTGGCAAGCCGCGACTCTGCGCTGCTGGAGCGCGGTCGACCAAGTTGTGCTGGCGCGCGGTCGACTGTGCTGCGCTGGCAGTCGACCTGCTTGCATGCTAGCTCTGATGTAGTCTTGCCTTGCCAACTTCTTTGTATCATTGTTGTCAACTTTCTCTAGTGAAGCTCTTGCCAAATTGCCTTGTGAACTAGCAAGTAGTGTGCGCACTAGGAAAACGACTAAGGACCAACGAATGCAGAGATCACACGAGCATCCGTGCCTAGCCCGTAGTCTAGCTCCCGTTACTAGAGTTATCTCCGCATGGTGCGGTGAGCGTGGATGGCACAACGACTTACCTTTCAGTCTAGTCGACTTAGTTGCACCTTACCTAAGTTGTTCGTAGGCCGGCAGCTGTGCGGTAGTCGCCATGGTAGGCGCCATAGGTGACACGGGGGTGGTGGACACCCTGGAGGCACGGCTGGAAAACGCGAGGAGGAAGCACGAGGCCAACGAGTATGGCGACCTGCCGTGGGCGGTCGTCGAGGCTGGCATCCGTTCCTTGTGGGCGACGGAGCACCCTTCTCGGCCTGCTTCTCCTCGACCGGTGAACACCGAGGGCGGCGTCGACGTGGGCGTCAACGCCGGAGGCGACCAAGTCGGCAGCAGTGCGGGAGGCACGTCGAGGCAGCGTGGTGTGATTCACGCCGACGAAGTCGGCGGCGTTCAAGGGCGAGGGGTTCGGTCGACGTCGGCTGCGGGCACCTCGCAGGGCGACGTCGGAGGTCGACGAAGCAGGTTGACGCCGATGTCGGCGTCCCAGGTGACGGCGGGCGGAATTGCGCCGAGCTACGGCTACTTCAAGTTCACGCCGGATAGGATCTCGGTGACTCCCCTACTGGTCGGCCGACCCGACATACTCACCTGGAAGGAGGCCATCGAGCCCCAGCTGGAGATGGCCGGGCTGATCAGCTTTGCTCGAGGTACCGTGGCGACGCCGAGCGATCCCGACCTGCGAGCTGAGTCAGAATGAACGGACAGGAATGATTGAACTAACAGTGAAATCAGTACAAGTACCTAACCCTAGAATTGTGTACCCTCTATAGGCTAACCCACTGTAGCCTAAACAACCACAACATATATAATGTTTGACACACCCCCATAGGCAAAGTGGGGGAGAGCAAGGGGTCACAAGACCAGTCAAAGCAAAGCAAAGCAAGCACTGGAACTCCTCCTGTCTGTCCTCAAGGACGTCCGTGCCAAGAGCACACTCACCCCCGACGGACGGAGGACAGACAGACTCAGGCTCAGCAACACTCAGCAACAAGGCTAGTGGCGTAGTCTAGACGACACCGGGCAGCAAAGTCTATCAACTCAGCGACCAGAGCAGACGCAGCAGAGGACTCAAAGGTAGGGTCAGTGACAAGAGTAGCGAGGAGACGGGTGACAGTGGGACTGGCAGCACGACGGGAGTCAGACTCCGGATCAGGAAGAGTAGGCAGAGAGGACGCAGGAGGAGACGGCAGCGGGACACGCTGAGGAGTAGTGGAGGGACGCAGAGTCATGTAGTGAGTGCCAGGGACAGGAGGAGGATGCTCACGTGGGACACGACGACCAGTGCGAGCAGTACGAACAGGCGACGCAGGACGAGACGCAGGCTCACGACGCTCTGCAAGACCTCCTGTGGGACCAGTGTAAGGAGAGGGACCAGGAAGAGGCGAGGCAGGCGGAAAATGTGACTGCGACTGGACAGGCGGAGGACACTCTACGGAGGGAGGAGGACGAGGAGGAGGAGCCTGACCAAGAACCTGCTGAAGGAGCGGTACGAAGTAAGGTCGTGACCGCGTAGCGTCCCCAGAAGCAGCAGAGACACCAGCGCCAGGGTCCTCAGCACCAGCAGCAGCTCCACCGCCCGGGTCCTCAGTACCAGCAGCAGCTCCACCGCTCGGGTCCGCAGTACCAGCAGCAGCTCCACCGCCCGGGTCCTCAGCACCAGCAGCAGCTCCACCGCTCGGGTCCTCAGCACCAGCAGGAACTCCACCAGCCGGGTCCTCAGCACCAGCAGGAACTCCACCAGCCGGGTCCTCAGCACCAGCAGCAGCTCCAATGCCCGGGTCCTCAGCACTAGCAGTAGCGCCACCGCTCGGGTCCTCAGCACCAGTAGCCGCGCCACCGCTCGGGTCCTCAGCACCAGCAGCAGCTCCACCAGTCGGGTCCGCAGCACCAGCAGCAGCTCCAACGTCCGGGTCCGCAGCACCAGGTTCACCACTCCGAAGACTGCAGCGCCTCGTGTACCACTCTCGGATCTGCTGGAGGGGGGGGAGCTCCCGGGCAGGAGGGGAAGCACCGCGACCAGCTCCAGCCGTACCTCTCCGGAGGCGGCAGTACTGTAGGTACCGCTCCTGCAGCCGCTGTGAGGAGAGGGCTCCTCCAGGTGTAGTACCCCCAGACTCAGCACCCCCAGGCTCCGCACCCGCAGACTCAGCACCGTCAGGCTCACTACCCCCAGGCTCCGCACCTCCAGACTCAGCACTCCCAGGCTCAGCACCCCCAGACGCAGCACCCCCAGGCTCAGCACCCCCAGGCTCAGCACCCCCAGCAGGACGAGAGTCAACAGCTACCTCGACAGGCTCACCCGGGTCTACCTGGGACACACCTGAGGGAGCGGCACCCTGAGGGGGAAGGGGGTCTGGGACCTCAGCACCTGGAGCCAGGAAGAGAGGCGGGGGGGGGAGTGGGGCAGTGCGGTAGGGGAAGAGGCGGTAGTAGGGGACGGACTCGTCAAAAGTGACGTCCTGAGAGGCCAAGACACGACGCGAGGTGGCGTGGTAGAACTGCCAACCAGGCGCGTCCGGGACAAAGCCAAGGAAGACACAGGGGACAGCTCGACGGGAGAGCTTGTCCGCGGACGTGTCGCGAACAAAAGCTCGGGATCCCCAGACCCGAAAACGCGACGCATCGCCAGCCTCTCCCGTCCAACGCAGTGTCGGAGAAGTCTCCGGTAAGGAGACACGGGGCCAGAGGTTGAGCTGATGCGCAGCGTATCAGACTGCAAACGGCCACAGAAAGTGGGGGGCAGCCGCATGAACCAAGGAGGTACGAGCGACCTCCATGACCAAGCCAATGCGGCGCTCAGCAACCCCATTCTGCTGTGGAGAGGCCGGAAGCGTGAATGACTGCTCAATGCCCTCCTGCTGACAGAAGGCCTCCAAGAGGCCAGAGGAAAACTCCCCACCTCTGTCAGAGTGCAGACGCAGGACAGGGAAGTCGGAGCGGAAACGCTCACTGAGCTGGAGACGAGATCTGCGGATCCAAGGGATCAAGACATCAGGGACGTCACCCTTGGTGCGCAAGGGGAAGACCGTGGTGTAGCGCGAGAAGTCGTCAACAACAATCAGGAAGTACCTCTCCTGACCCTGACCACGGACGCGGGCTGGGCCCCACACGTCCATGTGGAGCGTCTGCAAAGGAGCAGTCGTCGGGGAAAAGGAGGAGGAGTGAGGAGCGGCGCGCTGCCGCCCCTCGACACAGGGAAGACAGGGAGGAGCAGGCGAGGGTGGGAGGGGAGGGAGAACCCTGGGAAGACCAGCAACAAGGTCCCGTTTGTGCATGGCCCGAAGGCGCTGCACAGACGGGTGACCAAGGCGGTGGTGCCAGAGGACAGTCTCATGCGCCAGAGAGCGACACGAGCAGGGGGCGGACAGCTGACCTGACGCAGACGCAGACGCGGACGCAGCTACCTGAGGGGACTCAGTGGTCAGTGTGTACAGGTCCGACCCCGGCTGCCGAGTGAAGGTAGCCAGGTGACGGCCCGTCCGAGCACACGTGCAGTGTGTCACGCGCTCGTATGCAGGGGTGAACTGGTGAACACCCCCGTCCTGGAGCGCACTACCTGCCACCAAGTTCGTGGAGAACGAGGGGAGGTAGAGACCTGACAGTGTGCCTGACGGGACCGCAGGACAAGGAAGGACAGTGGAGGAGGTCGCAATGACCGGACCCCCAGAGGGGTCAGCGAGGGAGACAGCAACTGGCCGAGCGAGTGGCTCAAGGACAGTGCGGTCACGAAAGAAACAGCGAGAAGCACCTGAGTCCAGGGTGAAGGTGTGCAGTGCCTCAGTCGACTCAGTACCAGGGGAGACAGACTCGCTAGCACCTAGAGCGACAGGCGCACCATCACCTGAGGTGGCAGACACGAGAGGACCTGCAGTGGCAGTCTCACTAGTACCTAGAGCAGTAGGCTCATCAGTAGCTGGAGTGGTAGACACGTGAGTACCGGGAGTGGTAGCCTCACCTGCACCTAGGGCAACAGACGTACTAGCACCTAGAGCGGCAGCCTCACTCACAGGACTCGGCAGCTGCACCTCTCCACTACCAGTAGCTCCCGAACGACGCACTCCAGAGGGACTACCACTACGGTCACTCCGACAGCCCAAACTGGCGTACCACTCACGAGCCTGCTGTAGCATAAGAGGGCACGGCTGCTGCACCTGGCCACGACCAGAGGCTCCCGAACGACGCACTCCAGAGCGACTACCACTACGGCCACCCCGACGTCCCAAACCGGCGTACCACTCACGAGCCTGCTGGAGCATAAGAGGGCACGGCTGCTGCACCTGTCCACTAACAGAGGCTCCCGAACGACGCACTCCAGAGCGACTACCACTACGGCCACCCCGACTGCCCAAACCGGCGTACCACTCACGAGCCTGCTGGAGCATAAGAGGGCACGGCTGCTGCACCTGTCCACTACCAGAGGTTTCCGAGCGACGCACTCCAGAGCGACTACCACTACGGCGACCCCGACAGCCCAAACTGGCGTACCACTCACGAGCCTGCTGGAGCTGCATCTGGCCACGTCAGGAGCAGCAGCAGTAGTGGTAGCAACAGCAGTGGCAGTGGGAGTAGTAAGGGCAGGAGCAGCAGTAGTAGCGGGAGTAGTGCTGGCAGGGCAAAGCTCACCAGTGGTAGGCGCGGCGGGCGCAAGACGGTGGTGACAGCGGGGCCGCTGCAACTGCGGGGCGGGGCCAGGTCGCAGCAGGGAGCTCCGCGGCAGCTGCTGCAGGGTCGGCGGCGGCAGCTGCTGTAAGGTCGACGGCGGCAGATGCTGCAGTCTCAGCGGCGGCAGCTGCTGTAGAGTCGGGGGCGGCTGCTGCTGGAGGTCCGGTGGCGGCAGCTGCTGCAGGTCGAGCGGCGGCTGCTGCTGCAGGCTCGGCGGCTGCAGCTGCTGAAGGTCCGGCGGCGGCCTCTGCTGCAGGCTCGGCGGCGGCAGCTGCGGTAGGCTCGGCGGCGGCAGCTGCTGCAGGTCTGGCGGCGGCTGCTGCTGCAGGCTCGGCGGCGGCAGCTGCTGCAGGTCGAGCGGCGGCTGCTGTTGCAGGCTAGGCGGCGGCAGCTGCTGCAGGTCCGGCAGCGACGAAGCCGCGAAGGGGCGGCTGAGGGGTCGCGACGAGCAGCTAAGGGGCCGCGACGCGCGGGTAAGGGGCCGCGACGAGCGGGTAAGGGACCGCTAAGGGGCAGCAGTGAGCCGCGCGCAGGCTTAGAGCAGAGGCAGAGGCGCGCGGGCAGCGGCAGCAGCAGTGGCGCGCGGGCGCACAGGCGGCAGCTGGCGACGGGCGGCAGCAGCAGCGGGCGCGACAGTAGGAGCTGCAGCGGCGCGCGACCGCGGAGCAGGTGACGGGCGGCTGCAGCAGCGGGCACGTCAGTGAGCGCGGCAGCGAGCGCACAGGCGCGCGGGCAGCGGCGCAGAGGCAGCGTGTGAGCAGCTTGCGGGCAGCGCGCGAGGCCGCGCGCGAAGAGACGGCCGCGCGCGGGCGGCTAGCGGGTCGCGCGCGAAAAATCGACCGCGCGCGGGCGGCTAGCGGGTCGCGCGCGTAAAAAAAAAGACGAGCCGCGCGCGGGTGGCTGGCGGGCTGCGCGCGCGCGGTAGGTAGGAGGCGCACGAGGGCGCGTAGGCGCACGAGGGCGCACGGTAGGTAGGTAGGTAGGTAACGGTGGGCCCTAAAACGGTCCTAGTGACGGACCTGCTCTGAAACCATGTCAGAATGAACGGACTGGAATGATTGAACTAACAGTGAAATCAGTACAAGTACCTAACCCTAGAATTGTGTACCCCCTATAGGCTAACCCACTGTAGCCTAAACAACAACAACATATATAATGTTTGACAAGCTGAGTTCCGCGCTGTGCAGCTGTTGACCTTCACGGTCATCTCACGGTGCTGCTCGCCGGGCGTGCAAATCGCCTTGAAGTGGTGCCGGGAGTACCTCGACGCCGGCCACCAGGCGTGGCACTTCATTGAGTCGACCTACCAAGTCACCGACGACTTGTTCATCGCCCAACTGGAGGGGCAGCTGACACACCTGCGTATGGGCGACCAGGAGACGGCGACCGACTACTGCAACCGGGCCAGGCGAATTCTCGCCACCATCAGGATGGCCGGTGCAGAGTACTCGACGGCGTCGTACGTCACCCATGTTATGCAGGGACTCCCGAGCAGCTACAACCTGCTGAAGCGGCTGTCGATGGCGCCGAGCACGCGGGCGATGCTCAACGAGGACACGTTGACCTCGTACATCCTGCAGGACGAGGCGATGCAGGAGGCCGAGCGGTCCCAAGAGCTATTGGCGCAGGTGAACTACGTCGCCCCGGCGAAGCAAGGCGGTCGACCGGGGCAGCGTGGACAGTCTGGCGGCAGTGGTAGCGGTGGCTCGAAGTCGGCCAAGGAGGTCGACAAGAAGAAGTCGACCAAGGACAGTGGCCGGGGAGGAGGAAGTCGACGCCGGGAGTGCTGGCTGTGCGGCGACCCCGACCACCTCTCCTTCGAGTGCCCCGACCGCAGTGACTCGGACGACGACGACAAGGGAGGCCGCGGGAGGTCTGGCAGTCGTCGACCTCGTCGAGGAGGAAGTCAATCGCGCAAGGAGAAGCAGTCGACCAAGTCGTCGACCTCGGCGAAGGACGCCGACTCCTCTGCTGGCGGCAAGGGGAGCGGCGACAAGTCGGCGTCGTGCTCCCTGGTCGGCGTTGTGGAGCCGACCGTCTCACTGGCGCCGGAGGCCGGTGAGGACTTTCAGGCGATGGCAGCAGCAGTGCAGGCGAACCCGGCGGTGGTCCTACTGGACAGCGGCTGCTCCCACCACCTGATGGGGACGAAGGAGGTCTTCGTCGACATGGGGCCGAGCGGCGACTTGAAGCACGTGCGTGGCTTCAATGGGGCGCTGCAAGACGTCCAGGGCCGGGGCACGGTTGCGTTGCAAGGCGAGGCCGGGAAGCAGGTTCTCATCCCCGACGTGCTGTACGTCCTGGGTGTGCGAGCAAACCTGTTGTCGTCTGGTCAGCTGAAGGAGCATGGCGTGAAGTTTCAAGAGGACGGCGACGGGATGCTGCTTGTCTCGGCAGCAGGAGAAGTGCTTGGTCGGGCGACGTACTCCGGGCGAGTCCTCTGCACCGACCTGCGTCCCTGCTCAACGAGGTCGACGTCGCCCACGCCGGAGGTTGTGGCCCTGCGGGCGATCGTCTCCAAGGCGAAGTCGACGCCGGACAGGATGCACGCACGCCTTGCGCACGTCGGCCTGGATACCATCAGGAGCTCGGCGAAGAACGAGGTCGCCATTGGGCTGGACCTCAAGTCGGCGACGGGTACCGACTCACCGTGTGTCTCGTGCGTCGGTGGGAAGCTGGCGAGGCACACCTTCCCCGACCAAGGCTCCGACGCCGCCGACGTGCTAGCCGTCGTCCACATCGACTTGTGCGGGCCATTCCGGGTGGCTGCCAAGGACGGCAGCCTGTACTTCTTGCTGCTAAAGGACCGTAAGTCCCGCTACGTGTGGGTGAGGCCGGTCGCCAAGAAGTCGGATGTGCTGCTGGAGTTCCAGAAGTGGCTGGTGCTGGTGGAGAGGCAGACGAAGAAGTCGGTGTTGCAGCTACGCTCTGACCGAGGAGGGGAGTTTCTCGGCAAGGCCTTCACCGCCTTCGTGGACGGCAAGGGGATCATCCACGACCTGACCTGCCCGTACACCCCGCAGCAGAATGGCATGGCGGAGCGGGAGATGCGGACGGTGGTGTAGTCGATGAGGACGATGCTGCTGCACATGGGCGTGCAGCACCACTGGTGGCACCTCGCCCTGCGGCAGGCCGTCTGGATCCGCAACTGCCTGGAGCGATCGGCGACGCCGGGGACGACGCCGTACCAGCTGCTGACCGGGACGAAGCCCGACTTGTCGCTGGCGCGCGTGTGGGGCGCAGTTCCTCGTCCCCGAGTAGCAGCGTGGTAGGAAGCTGCGGCCAAAGGCCGAATGGGGCCTTCACCTCGGTGTGTCGGAGGCGAGCAAGGGATGGGAGCTCCTCGACATTGCCGCCAACCGGGTGGTCACCACGTCGGACGTGGTGTTCTACGAGGACCTGTCGTTGGAGGAGTGGAAGTCGGAGCATGGGCCGGTGTCAGGGCGGACGCTAGTGTCCACGCCGACGGATACCTCGACGGCAACGCTCCCTCTACTCGCCGAGGTCGGTGAGCTTGCTGTGGACGACGCCGAGGTCGTCCACCCTTCCTTTCCCTCCCCTGCCCCTCCCCTCGTCGACCTTCGTGGGCTGACTCCGTCGTCGGCCTCCGGCGATGAGGGGAGCAGTGGGACGTCGCCTGTGGCGCCGACCAAGGGCATCGCCGGTGGCCGACAGGACGAGCAGCAAGTCGACGAGCAGCAGGTCGACAAGCAGCAGGTCGACCTGGGAGTGCAGTCGACCTGGATAAGGGGGGAGCCGGTCGAGGAGGTGCAGCCGACTTGGGTGAAGCCGACAGGGGAGCAGGCAGCAACGAGGTCGACCCAGGAACAGTCGGCGACCTGGCGATCGACAGGGGAGCTGACCACAGGGGAGCAGTCGACCGGGAAGCCGACCGAGGTGCAGCAGGGCGACGAGGACGGCAGTGAAGATGAAGGGGAGCAGTTGGGCGACGAGGAGCTGGTCGACCAGGAGGTGGCCGACCAGTCCACCGACCATGACGCGGTGAGGGTTCCGCCTGAACCCCGGAAGTCTGGTCGACTTCGAAGGCCGCCCGACTTCTTCATTCCCGCTGCCTTCACCACGGTGTACGACGTGGAGGACGACGACGACCTCCTGTACGATGACGCCGAGGAGGATGAGGACTTCCCGGAGCTCGACCCCGACATGCTGGCCGACCCCGAGCACCGCTGGGACATCTCGACGATGACGGTGAAGGAGGCGCTAGCGAGCTGGAAGGGTCCGGCGGTGAAGGCCGCCATGGAGGAAGAGATCCGTAGTCTCCTCGCCATGGGCACGTGGGAGCTGGTCGAACGCCCGCCGGGAGTGAATGTCATGAAGAACCGGTGGGTGCTGACGACGAAGTACAACATCGACGACACCGTCGAGCGGGAGAAGGCGAGGCTGGTCGTGAAGGGCTTCATGCAGGTGTACGGCGCCGACTACGACGAGACGTTCGCGCCGGTGGGCAGCTACGTCACGCTGAGGATCTTCCTCAGCATCGTCGCCGTCCTCAACCTGAACCTGATGCAGCTCGACATGAAGAACGCCTTCCTGCAGAGCAAGCTCGACCGGGTGTTGTACATGTCGCAGCCGGACTACTTCAACGACGGAACCGGCCGGGTGTGCAAGCTGCTGAAGAGCCTGTACGGGCTGAAGCAGTCGCCGCTGCTGTGGTACTTGGCGCTCAACGACGTGCTGGTCGACGCTGGGTGGAAGAAGAGCCAGGTCGACGAGGCCCTTTACTTCAAGGTCGGCGCCGACGGAGCGACTTGCTGGGTGCTGGTCTACGTCGACGACTTGCTTGCCGCCAGCAGTAGCCCCGCGATGCTGAAGGAGCTGAAGGAGCTGCTGGAGGCCGCCTTTGAGCTGCGCGAGATCTCGCCGGTGCAGAAGTACCTCGGGCTGGAGATCGTGCGCGACAGGTCGGCGGGGAAGCTGTGGCTGCACCAGCAGGGCTACGCCGACAAGCTGCGTAGGCGCTTCATCGACGAGGAGCAGGGCGGACGGACTCCGAAGACGCCGGTCTCGGTCGACGCCTACGCCGAGCTCACCTTCGACGATGAGGAGGCACAGGAGAGACAAGAGGAGGAATACCGGCAGAAGGTCGGCTCGCTGCAGTTCGCGGCGACGACGACGAGGCCGGACATCGCCTTCGCCTGCAGCAAGCTGGGGAGCGGCCTCACGGTGAGGAGTGACCAGCACTGGCGCGAGGTCGACCGCTGCCTCGCCTACCTCGCCAACACGCGTGACACCGCCCTGGAGTTCGGCGGTGGACCTGAGTCGCTGGAGCTGGTCGGCTACGTGGACGCCGACGACGCCGGTGACAAGCAGAGCAGGACGAGCACGGGCGGCTACGTGTTCGTCTACGGAGGGGCCGCAGTCTCCTGGTCGAGCCAGCGCATCAAGTGCGCGACACTGTCGTCGACCGAGTCGGAGTACGTGGCGGCCGTCGAAGCCGGCAAGGAGGGACGCCGACTTCGCTTCCTCCTCGCAGAGTTCCAGCAGTTGGATGCTGGGAAGCCGACCGTCCTTCGGGTGGACAACAAGTCGGCCATCACAGTCGCCGAGGGCATGGGGTTGACGGGCAACCTCAAGCACATGGAGCGGCGACAGGCCTGGCTGCAGCACATGGTGAAGCGGGGGAAGTTTGCGCTGCAGTACATCCCGACCGCTGAGCAGCCAGCCGACTTCCTCACAAAGGCGCTGCACTATCCGGCTTTCAACCGGTGCTCCGTCGCCATCGGCCAGGTGCGCTTGGCCGACGTGGGCGACGGAGTTGACGAAGTGCAGCAGTAGGTGCCATGCCCTTTTGCATGGCTGGTGCGGTGGACGACGTGCTGTATGTTGGGTGCACGTCGACGAGCTTTTCTCCAAGCAGTGCTGCCGTAGGGGCTGGAGGCCCAAGCGTGAACGCGGCAGGGGAGTGTCAACGGGAGTTGGGTGTTGGCCCCGTCCTCGCTTGGGCGGAGCCGACTTCGTGGTCGGATGTAGGGGTGCAGCCGACCTGCAGCAGTGGGCGGGCTGGTCGACGAGGTTGGTCGACCTGCACGGGAGCCATTGCATGGGCGCCGACTTCGGGAGGGCGCCAACTTCGGGTGGTCGACCCGGGACGTCGACCAGCCCTTCTGGTCGACTTGGGAAGTCGACCAGACCTTCTGGTCGACCTGGTAAGTCGACCAGCCGTTCTGGTCGACCAGGAGTGACGTCGACTTGGAGCTGGTCGACCAGGGAATAGTGGTCGACCTGGGGAGGTCGACTGGAGGTGGCCGTCGACTTGGGAGGTCGACCGACACGTACCAGAGGGAGTGGTCGACCTGGGAGGTCGACCGGAAGTGGTCGTCGACCTGGGTGGTCGACGGGCACGCACTGGAGCCTCTGGTCGACCTGGTTGCCCGGTCGACCAGGTTACCTAGGTGACGAGGTGCTGCGAAGGCTTGCGATGGTCGCCCAGGTGGTTTTGGCGAGGACGACCTCGGTAATGGTATCCCGAGGTCGACGTGGTGCATCAGAAGCAGTCGTCAGCACGAAGTTGATGTGGTGTGTGCGTTGTGCAGGTGACGAGGCACTGCACGCCAATCGTCTGCGAGCACCTGCGAAGTAGGTGCGCTGCTGTCCTGCGGGAGCAACGTTGGCGCGCCGTCAACCTGCGACGTTGGCACGCCGTCGACCTGCAGTGTTGGCAAGCCGCGACTCTGCGCTGCTGGAGCGCGGTCGACCAAGTTGTGCTGGCGCGCGGTCGACTGTGCTGCGCTGGCAGTCGACCTGCTTGCATCCTAGCTCTGATGTAGTCTTGCCTTGCCAACTTCTTTGTATCATTGTTGTCAACTTTCTCTAGTGAAGCTCTTGCCAAATTGCCTTGTGAACTAGCAAGTAGTGTGCGCACTAGGAAAACGACTAAGGACCAACGAACGCAGAGATCACACGAGCATCCGTGCCTAGCCCGTAGTCTAGCTCCCGTTACTAGAGTTATCTCCGCATTACTTACCCAAATAAATAGTACTAAGAGTAAGTGCGTAACTTATAGTTGGTACTAAGAGTAATTGCGTATGTTACCCATATGGTTGGTAATAAGAGTCAGTTCGTTACTTACCCATATGGTTGTTACTGGGAGTAAGAGTGTTACTTACTATTATGGTTGGTACTAAGAGTAAGTGCGTTACTTACCCATATGGTTGGTACTAGGAATAAGTGCGCTGCTTACCCATGGAGATGGTACCAAAAGTAAGCTCGTTACTATTGATGGTACTAAGGGTAAGTGCATTACTTCCTCATATAGCTTGTACTAAGGATATGCTCGTTATTTACCCACATGGATGGTAGTAAGAATAAGCATAAAAAATTGGTACTAAGAGTAATGCGCTACTTACTCAAATGGATTGAAATAAGAGAAAGTCATTAGTTTACTATATAATTGTTAATATGAATAAGCGTATTATTTACAATTGTTGTTGGTACTAAGATTAAGCGCGCTACATACTGATATGATTGGTACTAAGAGTAAGTGCTTTGCTTACACATATGGTTCGTACCAGGTATAAGTGCGTTACTTATCTATATGGTTGGTACAAATATTATGTGCGTTACTTCCTCACACGATTGGTACTATGAGTAAGTGCGTTACTTACACTTTGGTTGAGACTCAGCACGATATTTACCCATATGGTTGGTACTAAGAGTAAGCGCGTTACTTAGTGACATATATGGATGTTCACAGGTGTAAGCTCGTTACTTACCCATATCGTTGTTACAAAGAGTAAAAGCGTTACATACCCAATTGGATAGTACTAAGATTAAGTGCATTTGTTGCCCATATGGTTTGCTACTAGGAGTATGCGTGTTAGTTGCCCATATCGTTGGTACTTAAAGGAAGTGCGTTACTTATCATATGGTTGAAACTAAGAGTACCGTATTCTCCCGGATATAAGACCCGGGGGACTTTCCTAAAATAGAGGCAAAATGACTAGGGTGAACATTTAATCGGAACGAGTTGTAAGAGTCCCGGGTACACTTAATAATCATGTACACTTGTGCGATTTAGGGGTGTACACTTGAATTTGAAGAGGGGGCGTCTTATGTTCGAACCGAAAAAATCTCGCGTGCACGAAACTCGCGCGAGCGGCGCGTCAGAGCGTCAGATTTCACATTTGACATGATTGGTGTGTCAGAATCCGAATCTGACATAAATGACGCGTCAGATTTCGAATTCTGTGCCTCTAAAAGCTGACGCGCATTTTCAATTTTGACTAGTGTATACAGAAAAGGGGGGTCTTAAAATGTTTTATAGCAAAAGGGGGTTCCTCTCATGTAGCATACATATTATGAGTCCCAGACCCGATCATAAGTCCCGGGGGTCTTTTTTTCGGGGGGGTCCTATATCCGGGAGAATACGGTATGTGTGTTACTTATCTAAATGGTTAGTTCTAAGAGGGCGTTACTTATCCATACCATATAATTGGTACACAGCGTAGGTGCATTAATTACCCATTTGTTTGGTAGTAAGAGTCAGCACGTATGGTTGGTACTAAGAGTAAGCACGTCACTTACCCATATGGTTGATACTAGGAGTAAGTGCATTACTTACTCATACTGTTGGTATTAGGAGGAAGTACGATATTACCCATATGGACTGTACTAAAAGAAAGGGTATTACTTGCCGATATGGATATGATCAGCCTCGCCTTCTCGCTTTCAACGGTGTCGTCGACGTGATAATTCGTCACCAGCACCCACCGGTTCTTGTCGGAAATTCCCTTACCAACGTGATCCTTCCCAGATCCCTGCCAACCATTGCTTCCTCTGCGTCCCCTTGACCCCTTGTCTCTCTTGTCAGTGTCGCCTTGCCTATTCCTCTAGAGGCTCTCCATCCTCCTCCTTCCTTCCAGGTTACATCGTCTCTGAATCCTGCTTCTTTGTCTGTCACCCTTCCTTCCTCTTCCTTTCATTATTTCTCCTTCCGCCCCGTTCCCTCTTCCTTCTCAATCGTACTCGTTTCCTTGTCTGATATGCCCTTGATAAGCTCGGCTCAGTTTACTCACAACCTTCTACAGCAACTCTACATCTACGCCATCTTGCTTTCTATGGCCTGTGTTCTCACGTCTGCTTGGAATGAAGAATCATCATGTGAATCACACAGAACATACAAACAATGCAGGGTCAATTGCCCGCCCCCCCTATAACCTCCCACTCTCCTCCCCCTATTGCTACACCCAGTATGTTCCCTTCCTCATGCCTGCCCATCACCATCCAGTCTGCAGCAGCTGCTGTGTCCTCAATGGTCCGTAATGCCCCAGCCTGTTATGGACCTCTTGTATTATCCCTCTCTTCTTGGGCTCTGGCACGCGCTTCCACCCATCCTTAGTTCTGATATGAACCTGCTCCTGATTCCACCGATAGTGCTGCCCTCTGCTTCTGGCTCGTGCAGAGATCGCAGCACCTTCCGCTGTTTCCCCCCTTGAGCCACGCCATAGTCTCCTGGTATTCTCGCATGTCCGGGGCCCCTGCCTGCTATTCCTTCTTGAGCGGTGTTACTGGGTCAGGCGCCATCTCCATCAACGCCATCTCAGGCGCCACCGTTGGTGGGTTCCGGAACAACCCATCCACATGCTACATATTTTTTCCTAGGCGGTGTCAAATTACAAACTGATATTCCTGCAGCTTCATCGCCAAGCATGCCTTTCGTTTTGTTAGAGTCTGGTTTTGCATGAGCCACAACATTGGCTGGTGATCCGTGACATGCGTAAACGGTCTCTCCTACGGATACACCCTGAAGTGTTCCACCGCCCGCACCGCTGCTAACCCTTCTCCTTCGTACGAAAAGTAGTTGCCCCCTGCTTGGTTGCATGACCGGCTGGCGAAGGCACTACTTTATCCTCTCCCTCCTGTTGTTGGCTTAGTATCGCTCACATCCCCGTGCTGCTCCAATCCATGTATAGGACAAATGCTCAGATCTGCTCGCGGCAGCTGCAGCACCGTTCCTTCCTTCACGGCCTCCAGCAGGTCCTTCAGAGTTTCCTTCTGAGGTTCTCCCCACTGCCACTTCTGGTCTTCTCGCAGGTGGTTGTTTAGCGGCGCTGCTTGCTTGCTGAAGCTCTCCACAAACTTTCGATAGTAGTTTAAGAACCCCAGGATTGCTCTCAGGGTACTCTTGTCCTTAGGCGGTGCCACATGGTCCAATACTTCCACCTTCGCCTTCTGAATCAGCAGCTTTCCTCCCGACACTTCAAAGCCCAGTTACGTGACTGACAAGTGACTGAACCTGCTCTTCTTGGGTTGACAGGTTAGCCCCACCTTGATCCTCCTTAACGCCTCTGCCAACCTTTCCACATGCTCCTCCGCTGTAGCACTGAATACGATCACATCGTCGGTGCAGCACAGCGCTCCTTCCATCCCTCGCCGCATCCATTATCTTTTGGAACAGCAAAGAGTCATTTTTTTGCCCAAATGGCATGCGATTCCACTCGTACGCCCCGTCTGGTCCATGAAAGGACAGTCTTCACCTTGTCTTCTTCACCTATGGGGATTTGGTTGAACCCTTGCCTCATGTCCAGGGTGGAAAACACCCTCGCCCCCGCTAACTATTCGAACATCTCGTCCACCATGGGCGTGGAATAACTCTCCGGAACAGTACATTGTTTAGGTCCCTGTAGCCTCCGCGCATCCTCCGCGATAGCCCGATCCCCATCAGATCCAACCTTGCCGCTACCTGTCGCTCCCGCGTAACTAGACTCCGAACGCCGAATTAATCCCGCCTCTAGCAGTTCAAGGCATCCTTGCACACCTCCAAATCTTGTGGGCTCGTTATCCTCCTCCGCTGATGTACCGGGATGGTAGTGGTCAAATTTAGTGTCATCGTAGCATAGTTGCAACACCCCAGCTCCTTCAAGGTGTATGCGAACGTCTGTCAGTGGCTCCCCAGCGGCTCCTCCACTACCTCTCTCTGCTTCCCTTGCAATCCCTCTCCATTTCCCACGCCTGCGCATGCCCGTCTTGCCCCTCCCTGTCGCTTCTCTGTCAACGAGAGTTGCGTTGGGCCCCATCATCGCTTGGGAGGAGCCAACTTCGTGGTCAGGTGTGAGGGGAGCAGCCGACCTGCAGCAGTGAATGAGCTGGTCGACAGGGGTGGTCGACCTGCACGGGCGTCAACGCAAAGAGCGCCGACTTCGGGAGGGCGCCAACTTCGGGTGGTCGACTTGGGAAGTCGACCTGCGGGGGGCCGCCGACTTTGAGAGGTCGACCTGGCGAGGTCGACGTCGGAGGCGTCGACTCGGTGACGCCGACTTGGGGCAGCCGACTTGGGTGGTCGGCTGACAGGAGTACTGGTCGACCTGGAACTGGTCGACCAGGAGGGGCGTCGACTTGAAGGTGGTCGACCAAGGGTGTGGCGAACCTGGTGATTGTCGACCTGGGTGGTCGACGGGCACGCACAGGAGCAGCTGGTCGACGTGGTTGCCTGGTCGACCAGGTTACCTGGGTGACGAGGTTCTGCGAAGGAGTGCGACAGTCGCCCAGGTGGTTTTGGCGAGGACGACCTCGGTGGTGGTATCCCGAGGTCGACGTGGCGGATCCAAGGCAGCCGTCAGCACATGGAAGATTTGGTCTCTGCGCTGTGCAGGTGACGAGGCACTGCACACCAATCATCTGCAAGCACCTGCGAAGCGGGTGCGCTGCTGTACTGCGAGAGAAACTCTGGCACTCCGTCGACTTGCGTTATTGTCACGCCTGTAGCGTTGGCGAGCTGCGACTCTGCACTGCTGGAGCGCGGTCGACCAAGTCGTGCTGGCACGCGGTCGACCATGCTGCGCTGGCAGTCGCCTTACTTGCATCATAGCTCTGGTGTAGTCTTGTCTCGTAAACTTCATTGTACCATTGTTGTCAACTTTTGCTAGTGAAACTCTTGCCAAATTTCCCTGTGAACCAGCAAGTAGTGCAAGCACGAGTAAACGACTTTGTGAACGATTGCTACGATCACTCCTAACCCGTGCCTAGCCCGTAGCCTGGCTCGCGTTGTACTAGTTATCTCCGCATTGTGCAGTGAGCGTGAACGGCACCGCGATTTACCTTTCAGTCTAGTCGACTTGGTAGTCACTTACCTATTGTGCACGTAGGCTGGCAGCTGTGCGGTAGTCACCATAGTAGGCGGCGTAGGTGACACGAGGGTGGTGGACACCCTGGAGGCACGGCTTGAGGAATCGAGGAGACTCCATGAGGCGCGTGAGTACGGGGACATCCTTGGGCGGTCGTCAAGGCTGGTATCCGCGCCATGTGGGTGACGGAGCACCCTTCTCGGCCTGCCTCTCCTCGATCGGCGAACACCAAGGCGGCTTCGACGTGGGCGTCTACGCCGCGGGTGACCAGGTCGGCAGCAGTGCGGGAGGCACGTCGTCGAGGCAGCGATGAGTGATCCACGCTGGTGAAGTCGGTGGCGTTTAGGCGCGAGGTATGCAGTCGTCGGCGGCTACAGGCTCCTCACAGGGCGACGCTGGAGGACGTCGAAGTGGTTTGGCACCGATGTCGGCGACCCACGTGACTGCGGACGGGATATTACCGAGCTACGGCTACTTGAAGTTCACGCCGGGCAGGATCTCGGTTACCCCCCTGCTTGTTGGTCGACCGGTCATCCTCACCTGGAAGAAAGTTATTGAGCCCCAGCTGGAGATGGTCGGGCTGATCGGCTTCGCCCGTGGCACTGTGGCGACGCCGGAGGAGCACTACCCCGACTTGCGGGCGGAGTTTCGCGCCGTGCAGTTGCTGACCTTCACGGTCATCTCATGGAGCTGCTCGCCGGGCGTACAGATCGCCCTGAAGTCGTGCAAGGAATACCTCGACGCCGACCACCGGGCGTGGCATTTCATCGAGTCGACTTACCAAGTCACCGACGACTTGTTCATCGCCCAGCTTGAGGGGCAGCTGACGCACCTGCGTATGGGCGACTAGGAGATGGCGGCCGACTACTGCAACCGAGCTCGGCGAATTCTCGCCACCATAAAGATGGCCGGCGCGCAGTACTCGACGGATTCGTACGTCACGCACGTCATGCAGGGGCTCCCGAGCAGCTTCAACCTACGGAAGCGGCTGTCGGTAGTGCCGAGCATGCGGGCGACGCTTAACGAGGACACCCTGACCTCGTACATCCTGCAGGACAAGGTGATGCAGGAGGCTGAGCGGTCCCAGGAGCTCCTGGCGCAGGTGAACTACGTCGCCCTGACGAAGCCAGGTGGTCGACCGGGGCAGCGTGAGCAGTCTGGCGGCGGTGGAAGCAGTGGCTGGAAGCTGACCAAGGACGCCGACAAGAAGAAGTCGGCCAAGGACAGCGGCTGAGGAGGAGGAAGTCAACGTCGGGAGTGCTGGCTATGAGGCGACCCTGACCACCTCTCCTTCGAGTGCCCCGACCGCAGTGACTCCGACGACGACGACGCCAAGGGAGGCCGCGGGAGGTCGGCCAGCCGTCGTCCACGTCGAGGAAACCAGCCGCGCAAGGAGAAGCAGGCGAACAAGTCGACCTCGGCGAAGAACGCCGACTCCTCTGCTGGCGGCAAGGGGCGAGACGACAAGGAGGCGTCGTGCTCGCTGGTCGGTGTCGTGGAGCCGGCCGTCTCGCTGGCGCCGGAGGCCGGCGAGGATTTCCAGGCGGTGGCAGCCGCCGTGGAGGCAAACCCGGCGGTGGTTCTGCTGGACAGTGGCTGCTCGCACCACCTGATGGGGACGAAGGACGCCTTTGTCGAACTGGGGCCGAGCGGCAACGTGAAGCACATGCGCGGCTTCAATGGGGCACTACAGGACGTTCAAGGCCGTGGCACGGTCGCGCTGCAAGGGGAGGCTGGGAAGCAGGTGCTCATCCCCGACGTGCTCTTCGTGCCGGGCGTGCAGGCGAACCTGCTGTCAGCCGGTCAGCTGAAGGAGAACGACGTGAAGCTGCAGGACGACGGCGACGGGATGCTGCTCGTCACGGAGACGAGCGACGTGCTTGGTCGAGCAACGTACTCCGGCCAAGTCTTCTGCTCTCAACAACGTGCTGGTCGGCGCACACTGGAAGAAGTGCCAGGTCGATGATGCCCTTTACTTGAAGGTCGACGCCGTCAAGGTGACATGCTGGGTGCTGGTCTATGTTGACGAGGTGCTCGCCGCCAGCAGCAGCACCGCGATGCTGAAGGAGCTGAAGGAGCTGCTGGAGGCTGCCTTTGAGCTGCGCGAGATCTCGCCGGTGCAGAAGTACCTTGGGCTGGAGATCGTGCGCGACAGGTCGACGAGGAAGCTGTGGCTGCACTAGCACGGCTATACCGAGAAGCTGCGTAGGCGCTTCCTCAACCTGGAGCAGACAGAGCGCACGCCGAAGACGCCGGGTTCGGTCAACGCTTACGCCGAGCTCACCTTCGACGACGAGGAGGCGCAGGAGCGCCAGGAGGAGGAGCACCAGTAGAAGGTCGGCTCGCTGCAGTTCGCGGCGACGACGATGAGGCCGGACATCGCCTTCGCCTGCAGCAAGCTGGGGAGCGGCCTCACGGTGAGGAGCGACCAGCACTGGCGCGAGGTCGACCGCTGCCTTGCCTACCTCGCCAACACGCGCGACACCGCCCTGGAGTTCGGCGGTGGACCTGAGTCGTTGGAGCTAGTCGGCTACGTGGACAACGACGACGCCGGCGACAAGCAGAGCCGGACGAGCACGGGCGGCTACGTGTTCGTCTACGGAGGGGCCGCGGTCTCCTGGTCGAGCCAGCGCATCAAGTGCGCGACACTGTCGTCGACCGAGTCGGAGTACGTGGCGGTCGTCGAAGCCGGCAAGGAGGGACGCCGTCTTCGCTTCCTTCTTGCAGAGCACCGGTAGTTGGATGCCAGGAAGCCGACTGTCCTCTGGGTGGACAACAAGTCGGCCATCACGGTCGCCGAGGGCATGGGGTTGACGGGCAACCTCAAGCACTCGGAGCGGCGATAGGCCTGGCTGCAGCACATGGTGAAGCAGGGGAAGTTTGCGCTGCAGTAGATCTCAAACGCTGAGCAGCCAGCCGACTTCCTGACGAAGGCGCTGCACTATCCGGCCTTCAACCGGTGCTCCGTCGCCATCGGCCAAGTGCGTCTGGCCGACGTGGGCGACGGCGACAATGACGTGCAGCAGTAGGTGCCATGCCCTTCTGCATGGCTGGTGCGGTGACGGCGTGCTGTGTGCACGCCGACGAGCCAGTCTCCGAGGAGTGCTGTTGTGTGGGGTAGGGACCCAAGCGTGAACGCGGCAGGGGAGTGTCAACGGGAGTTGTTGTCGCTTGGGCGGAGTTGACTTTGTGGTCGGGTGTGAGGGGAGCAGCCGACCTGCAGCAGTGAATGAGCTGGTCGACAGGGGTGGTAGACCTGCACGGGCGTCACTGCAAAGAGCGCCGACTTCGGGAGAGTGCCTACTTCGGTTGGTCGACTTGGGAAGTCGACCTGCAGCGGGGCGCCGACTTTGGGAGGTCGACATGGCGAGGTCAATGTCGGAGGCGTCGACTCGGTGACGCCGACTTGGGGCAGCCGATTTGGGTGGTCGGCTGACAGGAGTACTGGTCGACCTGGAACTGGTCGACCAGGAGGGACGTCGACTTGAAGGTGGTCGATCAAGGGTGTGGTCAACCTTGTGAGGTCGACTGGAAGTGATTGTCGACCTGGCTGGTCGACGGGCACGCACAGGAGCAGCTGGTCGACGTGGTTGCCTGGTCGACCAGGTTACCTGGGTGACGAGGTTCTGCGAAGGAGTGCGACAGTCGCCTAGGTGATTTTGGCGAGGACGACCTCGGTGGTGGTATCCCGAGGTCAAAGTGGCGGATCAAAGGCAGCCGTCAGCACGTGGAAGATTTGGTCTCTGCGCTGTGTAGGTGACGAGGCACAGCACGCCAATCATCTGCGAGCACCTGATGTACTATGTGAGCAACGCTGGCACTCCGTCGACTTGCGTTGTTGTCACGCCGTCGACCTGCAGCGTTGGCGAGCCGCGACTCTGCACTGCTGGAGCGCGGTCGACCAAGTCGTGCTGGCACGCGATCGACCATGCTGCGCTGACAGTCGCCTTGCTTGCATCCTAGCTCTAATGTAGTCTTGTCTTGTCAACTTCATTGTACCATTGTTGTCAACTTTTGCTAGTGAAACTCTTGCCAAATTTCCCCGTGAACCAGCAAGTAGTGCAAGCACGAGTATACAGCTAAGTGAACGAACGCTACGATCACTCCTACCCCGTGCCTAGCCCGTAGCCTGGCTCCCGTGTAGTAGTTATCTCCGCATTCTCTCCTCTGCTCCGACTCTCCTTCAGTTTCCCCCGTGAACGTCTACACCAAGTAAAATGTTACACTACACAAAGTAATGTAACGATTCTCACTATCTTGAAATGTACCCTTTTTGGCGAGCTTGAAATCGCTTGAATGTAAAAACCAAGGCTCTGGTTCTTCATCATAAGCTTATCCTTGAGTTCTGGATGGGTCTTGTGCACACACCAGCGACACGCCGAACGTTCGAAACACAACAAAATCGAGACCGCGCACGAGACACAAACGACAAAATAGAAAACCGCGCATGAGACACAAACGACCGCGTAACACGCGACTAGCGATAACTCGCTATTGACTCGACACACACATTCGACATCAAGACTCATCATTCACACACTATTATAAGCATGAAATATATATATTATCTTATGCCCTCATACGATTCCACGCATGCACGCACACGGACAACAAGCCGAGTGCAAACCGTAGGGTTGCACCAACAAACTCCCCCTCGGATTGTTGGCCTTCGAATCTTGCTCTCTGAGTTCAGAGCCATCCCAGCCAGCTTGCAACACTTCCAGTGCTGCTGCTCCAGGAGCCTCTTGGTCATCATGTCTGCCGGCTGCCCCGTCGTCTTCACGTAGCGCAACTCGACTTCACCCGCGTCTACCATGCTCCTCGTCCAATACTACTTCACCCTCATGTGCTTGGTGAGGCCGTGCAACACGGGGTCCTTAGCTAGTGCAATGGCTCCCTGGCTGTCACAGAAGAGTAGGGTAAGTCCCTGCTGCTCCTCCACCAATTTAACCAGCAAACGCCGCTGCCACACAATCTCCCGTACGGCACGGAAGAGTGCCATGTACTCGGACTCCACCGAGCTCAATGCTTGGTCCACCTGCTTCTTGCTTTCCCACTAAGTTGGGCCTCAACCAACACAGCATATGAAGCCTACCAAACTTGTCATGTCTATTAGAGACTATGACGATTAGGTGCCCAAATAACTCAAAATCGTTGGCTTAGAATTCTGGACAGAAACCGCGATTTCACAAGAAGCATCGTCGCCAAAAAGTTCACTGTTAGAATCGTCTCAAACTCGAGTATGTTATATCCCTCGACCGTGGCTATCATGCCCAATTTGAATCGTACCAAAAGGTGGAGAAAATCTCGAGTTATGATTTTTGGCGCACAAGGGGGTATGCTGCCACAGAAATTTTAACTCAATCACAAATTAACTCACAAGTTCTCACAAGTTGCACACAAGAGAGTTAGAGTAGCACTAAACCAGGTGGGAGGGGATGAGGAGGACGAGAGGGAAGGTCCCAAGGGAGTCCCCAACCAAGGAAACCCCATGCCACACAATTCCCCTCTCCATAGGCAACCCCACTTTCACTTTTGTCACTTTCCCAACCTCCACAATCCACCTCACCCAACTTGGCCACACTTGCCAACCTGGTTTGGCTTCTCCCAACCATATGACAGCAATCTACAGTGATGGGTTCGAATTTCCCAACCCCAAAAGTCTGTACCCCATATAAAGTCAACCCCACAACTTCCCACAGTCGCCGCAACCAAAGTACAGAAAGCATACGAACTCCAACGTTCGTAACTTTCTTGTTCTTGCTCCGATTGCGACGATTCTTCAACCGTCGGAAAGCTCTTGAGCAGATGAGTCACTTCAGTTATCTGCCCAATCCCAAAAACATTCGCACACACTCAGAAAATCCAAACCGCGCAAAACACAAATTCTTGCACACGCTCATTCCATGCATGCAACACACGAACACATGATGGGAGGCAGACAGACGTGAATGCATATGATTGCATCACATAACAATGCCTTTTGGTTCCGATGCATAAGAGGCATCGGAGAAGGCTTTGAGGAACAAACGCCCGGGTTCAATGTCGGTGTTTGGTCAAGATACTTGGCCACCCTCATTCCAGCTGCTACCTGCTCCTCATTAGGGCATTGCACAACCCTAACCAGCCGCCCGGTAGCAAAGGCGACATCCGGTCGGGTGTTTACCGCCACATACATGAGGCTGCCCACCAACGAGTGAAATCGGCGCCTCTCCTCTTCACCAACACTCCCCTCTTCTGGTCCCCTCATACAATTGAACCCAGAAGGGAATGGAGTAGCCACATGGCCTTCACTCTGCCCAAAGTTGGCAGTCAAGACCTCCATGTACTTGCGTTGGTGCACCCGCATGCACCGCTTCTCCACATCAAAAGCTCTATGTGAAGTCCGAGGTAGAAATTTACGTCACAAAGGGCCTTGCACCTAAACTTGTCTTGAAGCTTCAGCATCACCTCCTTCACAAGGTCAGAGGAGGGTGAGAAGATGAGGATGTCATCCACATAGACCACCATGAAGCTCCTCTGCTCCCCCTTGCCAAACATGAATGAGTGATAGGCCGTTGAGGGAGTGAAACCGATCTCCTCCAACACTTCGCGTAGCTTCAGATACCATTGCCTAGGGGCTTGCTTCAGCTCGTAAAGGGCCTTCTTCAGCTTCAAACCCCTCTGGCTGCGCCATGAAAATCTCTTATTCGAGAATGCCGTTGAGAAACGCGGTAGTCACGTCCATCTGTTTCGCCACCCATCCTTGGATGGCAGCCCCCGCGAGTAGGGTCCGCAACGTTGTCGGCTTCACCACAGAAGCAAACAACTCCTTGTATTCCACCTTCTCCTTCTCCTGGTACCCCTTGGCCACAAGCTTAAACTTGTAGCGCTCGATCTTGTCATCTGTGTAAGACTTGATCTTGAAGAGCCACTTGGACGTTATCGCCTTACGCCCCTCCGGTAGCTCCACCAATTTCCACGTGTCATTCTCCCCAATGCTCTTCAGCTCGCTCTCCACCGCCTTCTTCTAGTCCTCAGAATCACTACTCTCCAAGGCCTCCTTGAGAGTTGCTGGTTCTCCCGGCATCTCCACCGGAGAGAAGAATGCGAAGGCACGTCACTCTCCTCGTCATCTCCTACCATCATTGCCCTGCTATCTCGGTGCATCATATGTCAGCCTATTAGGGGGTTGAACTCTCCTCTTCCCCCTTCCTTCCTCCTCAGCTGCAGGGACTTGAAAGCTCTCGAGGCGTTGCTGCAGGGTGACTCGAATCCGCGGAGCACTCGTAGTGCGACAAGGAAGTGTCGGTGCATGCTCGCTTACTTGCTGCACCTCCTCCCCCTCTTCTTCTCCATTCCTGGCCTCCTCTCCCCCATTTGCAAGAGGAGATTGCGTTGTCATAGTGCTGGTGCTGCTCAGCTCTAAAGGCAGCTCCACAAGCTCCAAGTCGGAAATCTTCACCTCCCCAAACCTCACGCATATCTTCGCTGCGGAGATAACTACTACAACGGGAGCTAGACTACGGGCTAGGCATGGGTGCTCGTGTGATCTCTGCGTTCATCCACTTAGTCGTTTACTCGTGCTTGCACTACTTGCTGGTTCACAGGGAAAGTTGGCAAGAGTTTCACTAGCAAAAGTTCACAACAATGATACAATGAAGTTGGCAAGGCTAGACTACATCAGAGCTAGGATGCAAACAGGTCGACTGCCAGCGCAGCACGGTCGACCGCATGCCAGCACGACTTGGTCGATCGCGCTCCAGCAGTGCAGAGTCGTGGCTTGCCAACGCAGCAGGTCGACGGCGTGCCAACGTCGCAGGTTGACGGCGTGCCAACGTTGCTCCCGTAGGATAGCAGCGCACCTGCTTCGCAGGTGCTCGCAGATGATTGGCATGCAGTGCCTCGTCACCTGCACAGTGCACACACCATGTCAACTTCGTGCTTGCGACAGCTTCTGATCAGCCACGTCGACCTCGGGATACCACCACCGAGGTCGTTCTCGCCAATAACCGCCTGGGCGACCGTCGCGTGTCTCCGCAGAACCTCGTCATCCAGGTAACCTGGTCAACCGGGCAACCACGTCGACCAACTGCTTCTGTATGTGCCCGTCGACCTCCCAAGTCGACGACCACCTCCAGTCGACCTCACCAGGTCGACCACTGCCCCTGGTCGTCCAGCTCCAGGTCAACGTCACTCCTGGTCGACCAGCTTCTCGTCGACCAGCACTGTTGTCAGCCGACCCCAAAGTCTGTCAACGGGAGTTGTTGTGTGGCCCCGTCCTCGCTTGGGCGGAGCCGACTTTGTGGTCGGGTGCGCGGGGGATGCAGCCGACCTGCAGCAGTGGGCACGGGGGCCACTGCAAGGGCGTGGTGTTGGGAGGCGCCCGGCTGGAGGGCGCCGAGCAGGTGGACGCCGTCCTGGGCGTCTGCTCGGCGTCCTGGGCGCCTGGGCACCAACTGGAGCCTCTGCTAGGCGTCCTGGGAGGTGGGACGCCGACCTGGGGTCTGCTAGGCGTCCCGGGCGCCTGGACGCCGACTTGGGCACCTGGACGGTGTTCTGGGCGGGTGGACGCCGTCCTGGGCGCTAGGACGCCGACCTGGGACGCCGAGCTTGGCGTAGCCGGCGTCCGACTGGGCTGGACGACCAGGCGGGGTTGCCCGGTCGACCGGGATACCCGGGCGACAGCTGCGAAGATCGCCGGGGCCGGATTCTGCGAGGACGACCTCGGGGGTGGTATCCCGAGGTCGACGTGGCTGATGGGCGCCGTCAGTCGCTGGCGTGGGCTTGATCTAGGCGTCTGCGCTGTGCTCGTGACAAGGCGTGGAGCACCAACCAGCCACGCGCACCTGCGAAGCAGGTGCACCGTTGTCCTGCGGTTGCAGCGCTGTGCAGCCGACTTGCTGCAGCGTTGGCACACCGCGGACTTGCAACGTTGGCGCGCCGCATCTCTGCTGCGCTGGAGCGGTACGAACATTGCTGCGCTGGAGTGCGGTCGACCGTGCTGCGCTGGAGGTCGACCTGCAGCTGTGCTAGCTCTGATGTAGTGTTGCATGCCAATGTTGTTGTAATCATTCTTGTCAATCTTTGCTAGTGAAACTCTTGCAAAATTTCCCCGTGAATGTGCAAGCAGAGAACACACCAGCAGACGACTAAGTGAACGAACGCAGAGATCCCTCTCACACAACGTGCCTTCCCCGTAGTAAAGCTCCCGTTGCTAGAGTTATCTCCGCATGGTGCGGTGAGCGTGGACAACACCGCGACGTAGTTCAGTCTAGCCGACTTCCCGATTGTGTGCGTAGGCCGGCAGCTGTGCGTTAGTCACCATGGTAGGCGGCGTAGGTGACGCCGGGGTGGTGGACACCCTGGAGGCGCGGCTGGAGAACGCGAGGAGAAAGCACGAGGCCAACGAGTATGGCGACCTGCCGTGGGCGGTCGTCGAGGCCGGGCTCCGAAGCATGTGGTCATCGGAGCACCCTTCTCGGCCTGCTTCTCCTCGACCGGTGAACACCGAAGGCGGCGTCGACGTGGGCGTCAACGCCGGGAGTGGCCAAGTCGGCAGCAGTGCGGGAGGCATATCGAGGCAGAGGTGTGATTCACGCCGGTGAAGTCGGCGGCGTTCAGGCGCGAGGGATGCAGTCGTCGGCGGCTGCAGGGACCTCGCAGGGCTACGTCGGAGGACGACGAAGTGGTGTGGCGTCGATGTCGGCGACACACGTGACCGCGGAAGGGATCGCGCCGAGCTACGGCTACTTCAAATTTCCGCCGGACAGGATCCAGGTCACCCCTCCTCTGGTCGGTCGACCTGACATTCTCACCTGGAAGGAGGCGATCGAGCCTCAGCTGGAGATGGCCGGGCTGATCGGCTTCGCTCGTGGGACCGTGGCGACGCCGGAGGAGATCTACCCCGACTTGCGTGCGGAGTTTCGCGCCGTGCAGCTGCTGACCTTCATCTCGCGGTGCTGCTCGCTGGGCGTGCAGATCGCCTTGAAGTGGTGCAGAGAGCACCTTGACGCCGGGCACCAAGCGTGGCACTTCATCGAGACGACGTACCAGGTCACCGAGGAGCAGCTGTCACACCTGCGGATGGGCGAGCAGGAGACGGCGACCGACTATTGCAACCGTGCTCGGCGACTCCTCGCCATGATGAGGATGGCCGGCGTGAACTACTCTACGGCGTCGTACGTCACGCATGTGATCAAGGGACTCACGAGCAGCTACAACCTGCTGAAGCGGCTGTCAGTGGCGCCGAGCACGCGGGCGACGCTCAACGAGGATTCCCTCACCTCGTACATCCTGCAAGACGAGGCGATGCAGGAGGCCGAGAAGTCCACGGAGCTCCTGCTGCAGGCAAACTACGCCGCCCCGGCGAAGCAAGGTGGCCGACCAGGGCAGCGTGGCAAGCCTGGCAGCGGTGGTAGCGGAGGTGGGAAGCCGGCCAAGGACGCCGACAAGGGTAAGTCGGCGAAGGAAGGCGGTCGCGGAGGAGGAGGTCGGCGTCGGGAGTGCTGGATCTGCCGCAGCCCCGACCACCTCTCCTTTGAGTGCCCCGACCGCAGCGAATCCGACGACGACGACGCCAAGGGAGGCCGCGGGAGGTCGGCCAGCCGTCGTCCACGTCGAGGAAACCAGCCGCGCAAGGAGAAGCAGTCGAACAAGTCGACCTCGGCAAAGGACGCCGACTCCTCTGCTGGCGGAAAGGGGCACGATGACAAGTTGGCGTCATGCTCCATGGTCGGCGTCGTGGAGCCGACCGTATTGTTGGTGTAAGGACCTAATAAACTCAAGCTATTAGGACTTAATCAAACTTAAAACCTCTCCTCGGGGTCACCTCCAAGGGTCCCTGGGTGCCTGGTACAAGACCAGCCCCTATCCTCGGGTCCGAGTTTGTAGAGAGAGGGATCAAGAAGGACTTAGTCAAAACAGCAAGAGTACCTTGAACGTCGCGCAGCGTGCCATGCAGACCGTCGGTCGGATTAAGCTGAGAATTCGCTATATCGAAGCTCGCTCCAAGAGCTTTAAAATGAGCCAAGTTGCCTCGCGAAAAGTTCTGCCATTACTAAGTTATGGCTCGGACAGCGTTTGCCTAGCGTTGGAGTGCTAGCATACTAGCGTTGACTCGGGTAGCATTCCGCCGTCGAATAGCGCAGAAACGAAATTCCAGCGAGGAAGGAATTCGCTTGAATCAATTTGACTATATTCAGGTACAAACAGAGAAGGGTTAAATAGTTCTAGCTAGCAAGGACCTTGGGAATCAACCTGGGAACAACCAGGGATGATCCCAAATAATTCCAAGCAACAGAACCAACCAGGCTGGACAAAATAGCAGGTGGTAGGTTGGTAAACAACCTCTGGTTCTGTTTTTCCAACCTGGGAAAACAACAACCAGGTTCAGGTTCTAAAAACAGAACCTGTTTTGTCTTTGCCCAACCAGCCAAATGCTGGTTCCGCTGGTTTCCCCTGGCCTTGTAGCATGCAGATACAGACAAACAACATCCAACCTTCACCTAAATTGTACCCCTATAGTGCCTTCCCCGCTACACTATAGTTAACCAAACAAAACAGTACAATTTCGAGTTGGATAGAACTGAATCTGCGCAATCAACTCAACCGAACTGCAAAGCTTCCATCTTGGGTTCCTTTGCGAGCTCGTCCTTTCTGCTTGCACTGTTCATAGCGCGTACAATGTTGTGCCGAAGCGCACATTGCGCGAGTACCTGCAAATGCATCAAGCGAAAAATGCGAAAGCAAACAAACACACGAACACACCATTCACACGCAAATGCATTCGCACACGCATACTCGTACAAACAGACGGCAGGATGTCGTGCAATGTGCATTTGCACCCAACACACTCCCCCTCAGCCTGCCGGCTGCATCCCCGTCATTCCATGCTAGTTCATGCTCATTCCACTCATGCGCACACAACGCCAATGAGGCTCATCCGCAAGCCTCTTGGTGAGAAAGTCTGCTGGCTGCTGGTGAGTCTTGATGTAGATTGGATTCACCGTCCCCCTCTTCACCTCCTTACGCAGCCAGTGCCACTTGATACGCATGTGCTTGTTCAGGCCATGAAGCACAGCGTTCCTGGCCATCCCAAGAGCCCCCTTGCTATCACAAAACAGCGGCGTAGCAACTTTCTGCTCCTGGCCAATCTCCTCTAACAGCCTCCTCAGCCAAATCACCTCCTTCACCCCATGGAACATCGCCATGTACTCTGATTCTACGGAAGAGAGTGCCGTCTCCGTCTGCTTCTTGGACCTCCAACTAACAGGTCCTCCCCCAACTACGCAGATGTATCCTCCCACAGATGAGGAATCCTCCTTCTCAGAAGCCCACGTAGCATCGGTAAAGCAAGTGAGAAATAGCTTGCCTTCTCCAAGCCTCTCCCCCTTCTCTTTCAGCACCTCCACCCCTTTCTGCTTCACCTGTGCAGATGCGGAGTATTGAACTCCAATGCTTGGGTGAGAGTTTAGGTACTTCACCACACGCTCAGCTGCATCCACCTGCTCCTCTGATGGATTCTGCACCACCCTAGCCAGCTGCCCAACCGAGAAAGAGATGTCGGGCCTCGTGTGAACTGCTGCGTACAAGAGGCTGCCCACCAAGGACTGAAATTGCTGCTGCTCTTCAGCTTCAACCCCTTCATCTTCTGCAGCCTTCACAAGCTTGAATTCTGCTGGCAGGGGAGTTGCAACCTTGCGCTCATTCTCAATCCCATACTTCTCCCCCAGCTCCTTGATGAACTTCTCCTGGTGCAGCTTCAACCACCTGTGATCAGGATCCCTCTCCACGTGCATCCCGAGGTAGTACTTTACCTCCCCAAGGTTCTTGCACTTGAAGTTTTCCATCAGTTGCTGCTGCACTTTCTGGATCTCCTTCATGCTGCTGCTGAAGAGAAGAATGTCGTCCACATAGACCAGAAACAGCACCAGCTTCTCCCCCTCGCCCTTGAGAAAGAGGCTCTCATCACAGCTGCTGGTCCTGAATCCCATCTCCTCTAAAACAGCTGCCAACTTCTGGTACCAGCAGCGTGGCGCCTGCTTCAAGCCGTAGATGGACTTGTTGAGCTTGCACACCCTGCCCGTACCATCCTCATACCCAGGCGGCTGCGTCATGTACACATCCTCCTCTAAAATCCCATTCAGGAATGCCGTTGAAATATCCATCTGAATGATGAATTTCCCACTAACAGCTGCATCTGCCAACAAGACACGGAGGGTAGGGGGTTTGGCAGTGGGAGCAAAGATTTCGTTGAAGTCCTGCTTCTCCTTCTGCATAAACCCCTTCGCCACCAGCCTACTCTTGTAGATGGTGACCTGCCCCTTGTCATCGGTCTTGATCCTCAGCACCCACTTGCATTGTATCGCTTTCTTCCCATCAGGCAGCACCACCAGATCCCATGTCCTATTCTCCAGCAGACTCTGGTACTCAGCATCCCTAGAAGCCAGCCACTTGTCCCTATCTGGTCCAGCTAATGCCTCTTCCATGCTAGCTGGTTCCTCTGGTGCAGGGGCAAGAAAACAGTACGCAGGCTCATCCTCCTCATCCGGGTCATAGCCATGAGGTAGAATCAGCAATGCCTCTTCGGTCCCTAGCTGCTGCTCTGCTGCATCAGTTCCTGCAGTCAGCTTCTTAGTAGCCATACGGGTACGTCCTGGCCTGGAGACGGGTGTCTCCCATCCCTTCATAACGACACCCTTCGGCTTCTTAGTTTTTCCCTGCTGCTTCTCTCCTCCCTCGGGTCCAGCAGCTCCACTAGTGCTGCCGCCAGTTTCCACACCATTTTCTCCACCAGCAGATGCCTCCTGTACCTTCTCTCCATCACCATTTCCAGCAGCTGCCTCCTCTCCCTCCTCCCACACACTAGGAGTCAGGTCCAGCTGCATGGTGATCTGCTCCATCTGCTGGGACACCCTTGCCTCCGGCTGTTTCTCCCAGCTCCCATACATCATGCCCTCAATGAATTTCACATCCCTGCTGTCAAACAACACACCCTTGGATGGTTCCCACAGCAGCCATCCCTTGCTCTCAGCAGCCAGCCCCAAATGCACACACCAGATTGCACTCGCCCCCAACTTACTGCGGTAGGTCTTGGGGACGTGGGCGACTGCCATGCAACCGAATACCCTCAGCATGTCCACCGGCGGCTTCCTCCCAAGCCACCTCTCCAACGGCACCCACGAGTCATCCCCAACCTTGGTGAGCACCCTGTTCCTAGCGACAGTGGCGTGCCGGACAGCATGAGGCCACATAGAATTGCTCAGCCCAGATTCTATGAGCAGCGCCCTAGCTGTCTCCAGAATGGTCCGGTTTGCCCGTTCTGCTACACCATTGGACTGTGGGGTATAAGCCGTGGTCAGCTCTCTCTGGATGCCCTGCTTCTTGAGCCAGGCCGTCATTTCAGCTCCAAGGAACTCACCACCCCGGTCTGTCCTAATCCGCTTCACTACACACTCCGCCTGCTTCTCCACGAATGGCAGCCAATCGTCCCGTATCGTGGAGGCGGCGTGGTCCTTCTGCTTCAGCGGATACGCCCACATCAGCCTGCTCCAGTCATCCACAATTGTAAGAAAATACCGCTCCCCCTTGTGCCCTTGCACCGGCAGCGGCCCCACCAAGTCCATGTGGACCAGCTCCAAAGGCTTCTTGCTCCTGCCAGCCACACTATGGAAAGGGAAACGGGTGAACTTTGAAAGCAAACAGATTTCACAGTTGTCATCGGGTGGCTGTCCGTTCAGCTTCAGACCGTTAACGGCTCCATCCTTCTCCAGCTGCTTCAGCAAAGGCATTGCCACATGCCCTAAGCGCCGGTGTGCCGTTGCCCAATCTGTCTCCCCAGATCTGGCCGACACTTTCACACCAACCCCTCCAACGGCATTGCACTCCCCCTGGGATGCAGACCCCTCTCCAGCCTGCCCCCCACCATGCCACGCCAGGGCCGGCAGCTGCCACATAGATCTGTACACGTCCTTGCTCTCGTGCAGATCCCAAAGCACCCGATTGCCCAGCTTCCCCTTATAAGTGCGTGCCCCATCCGTGTTGGTGTTCACCCCAGCCTTGCCAAGCTTACGGAGGGAGATAAGGTTGGCCTTCAGGTCGGGGACGAAGAGAACGTCGTGCAGCACCACCGGCTTGCCATCCGCTCCCTTAAACGCAGCTCGTCCCGCACCAGCCACCTTCAACATGTGTCCAGAGGCGGAGCACACTTCATTGATCGGTGCAGCTCGTACTTCGTCCAGCAGGTCCTTGCGCGGCGTCATCGTCCAAGCAGCGCCTGTGTCCAACACCCAATAGTCTAGGGGGTGCAGCTCTGCTCCAACTTTGGCAGAGGCGTCTCCTTGCTCCCCCTTGTCTCCCACATGGAAGAATTGGCCCGCGGTGCGCTCCTTCTTCTTCTCCGCACCGCCGTTGCCCTTCGGGTTGTTGTCGGACGAATCAGCGACCATGTTGGCGCCGTTTTTCTGGTTCCTCCGCGCGCCGCCATCCTGGTGACGATTCTGGGGGGTCCATCCATCGGGTTTCTTATAGCACAAAAACCAGGGGTGCCCTTCCTTCTCACAATACCAGCAACTCCCTTTCATTTTGCCACCAGCACCCGACTTGCCCCCACGTCCAGATTTCGCACCGCGACCCCAACCGGTACCTCCTTGTTGGTCGTTGGAGTCGTCGTCTTTCTTTGCACCGCGTCCAGCACCACCGAAGCCACGTCCTCTGCCACGTCGGCTCCCTTGCATCCCGTAGCCGCTGCTGCCGTCGTCTCCACCCCTCAGTTGGCGGCGACGGAAGTCCTCCTCCAGAATCTTCGTCCGCACCCACTCGAGCGTCCACAAGCTCTGGTTCTGCGGCAGGCTCAATCCGCTCGTAAATTGAAGCCACGATTCTGGCAGCAGCGAGAGCATCTTCAAGCACTTGGTCTGCTCCGGGTAGGTGATTCCCGTGGTCGCCAACTTCGCGTAGAGGTCGCGCATCTTGTCCAGGACTGGTTGCACCGGCTCTCCCTCGCTCAGGCGCAACGCGGACAGCTCCCTCTCCAGCATCAACGTTGCGACAACGGAGGTCGGGGCGTGCAGCTCCTTCAACACGGTCCACGCCTTCGGACCGCATTCAACCTCCGGCAGCAGGTGCATGACGTGGTGACGCTGGTTCAGCTCCAAACTCTGCGACATCAAATAGTAGCCAGCCGAGGAGCGCTCGTCCCAATCTTCCTGCAGCGTGGGGTCACTCGGTCTAGGCTCCTCCCCAATCATTAGTTTCAGCAAACCGATCTGACGGAAATATAATTGCATTTTCCAGGCCCAATCATCATAGCCCTCACCATTGAACTTCTCGACGGTGAAATTCTTCAGCACCTCCTTGACAAGCGAGCCCTGGTTTGTTCGCGCTCCCCGTGGCGCTGAAAGACCAGAATCTTGGCTGCCGCTACGATCTTGGGCTGAAGATTCACCAGCTCCCGCCGAGGTGTTGCCCGCCATAGCTACCTATAACGAGGATCACTATAACGCAGCTCTGATACCAGCTTGTTGGTGTAAGGACCTAATAAACTCAAGCTATTAGGACTTAATCAAACTTAAAACCTCTCCTCGGGGTCACCTCCAAGGGTCCCTGGGTGCCTGGTACAAGACCAGCCCCTATCCTCGGGTCCGAGTTTGTAGAGAGAGGGATCAAGAAGAACTTAGTCAAAACAGCAAGAGTACCTTGAACGTCGCGCAGCGTGCCATGCAGACCGTCGGTCGGATTAAGCTGAGAATTCGCTATATCGAAGCTCGCTCCAAGAGCTTTAAAATGAGCCAAGTTGCCTCGCGAAAAGTTCTGCCATTACTAAGTTATGGCTCGGACAGCGTTTGCCTAGCGTTGGAGTGCTAGCATACTAGCGTTGACTCGGGTAGCATTCCGCCGTCGAATAGCGCAGAAACGAAATTCCAGCGAGGAAGGAATTCGCTTGAATCAATTTGACTATATTCAGGTACAAACAGAGAAGGATTAAATAGTTCTAGCTAGCAAGGACCTTGGGAATCAACCTGGGAACAACCAGGGATGATCCCAAATAATTCCAAGCAACAGAACCAACCAGGCTGGACAAAATAGCAGGTGGTAGGTTGGTAAACAACCTCTGGTTCTGTTTTTCCAACCTGGGAAAACAACAACCAGGTTCAGGTTCTAAAAACAGAACCTGTTTTGTCTTTGCCCAACCAGCCAAATGCTGGTTCCGCTGGTTTCCCCTGGCCTTGTAGCATGCAGATACAGACAAACAACATCCAACCTTCACCTAAATTGTACCCCTATAGTGCCTTCCCCGCTACACTATAGTTAACCAAACAAAACAGTACAATTTCGAGTTGGATAGAACTGAATCTGCGCAATCAACTCAACCGAACTGCAAAGCTTCCATCTTGGGTTCCTTTGCGAGCTCGTCCTTTCTGCTTGCACTGTTCATAGCGCGTACAATGTTGTGCCGAAGCGCACATTGCGCGAGTACCTGCAAATGCATCAAGCGAAAAATGCGAAAGCAAACAAACACACGAACACACCATTCACACGCAAATGCATTCGCACACGCATACTCGTACAAACAGACGGCAGGATGTCGTGCAATGTGCATTTGCACCCAACACGTATCACTGGCGCCGGAGGCCGGTGAGGATTTCCAGGCGATGGCAGCAGCGGTGCAGGCGAACCCGGCGGTGGTCCTGCTGGACAGCGGCTGCTCCCACCACCTGATGGGGACGAAGGAGGTCTTCGTCGACATGGGGCCGAGCGGCGACGTGAAGCACGTGCGCGGCTTCAACGGGGCGCTGTAGGACGTCAAGGGCCGAGGCACGGTTGCACTGCAAGGGGAGGCCGGGAAGCGGGTGCTCATCCCCGACGTGCTGTACGTCCCCGGCGTGCACGCGAACCTGCTGTCATCCGGCCAGCTGAAGGAGCACGGCGTGAAGCTGAAGGAGGACGGCGACGGCATGCTGCTCGTCTCGGCGACGGGCATTGTGCTCGGTCGAGCAATGTACTCCGCCCGAGTTCTCTGTACCGACCTGCGCCCCTGCCCGGCGACGCCTGGAGCGGAGGAAGTGGCTCTCCGAGCAATCGTCTCGGCGACGAGGGTGACGCCGGACAGGCTGCACGCGAGGCTCGCGCACGTCGGTATGGACACCATCTTGAGCTCGGCGAAGCACGAGGTAGCCACCGGGCTGGACCTCAAGTCGGCGTCCGGCGCTGCCTCGCCTTGCGTTTCGTGCGTCGGTGGGAAGCTGGCGCGGCACACCTTCCCCGACAAAGGCTCCGACGCCAAGGACGCCCTGGCCGTCGTGCACATCGACCTGTGCGGGCCATTTCGTGTGGCTGCCAAGGATGGCAGCCTGTACTTCCTGCTGCTGAAGGACCGCAAGACCCGCTACGTGTGGGTGAGGCCGGTCGCCAAGAAGTCCGACGTGCTGCAGGAGTTCGAGCAGTGGCTGGTGACGGTTGAGCGGCAGACGAAGAAGTCGGTGTTGATGCTGCGTTCTGACCGAGGAGGGGAGTTCCTCGGGAAGGACTTCACCGCCCTCGTGAACGGCAAGGGGATCCTCCACGACCTCACCTGCCCGTACACCCCGCAGCAAAACGGCATGGCGGAGCGGGAGATGCGGACGGTGGTGGAGTCGGTGCGGACAATGCTGCTGCACATGGGCGTGCAGCACCACTGGTGGCACCTCGCTCTGCGGCAGGCCGTCTGGGTCCGCAACTGCCTGGAGCGGTCGGCTACGCCGGGCACGACGCCGTACCAGCTGCTCACCGGGACGAAGCCGGACTTGTCGCTGGCACGCGTGTGGGGCTGCATGGCGCAGTTCCTGGTCCCCGAGCAGCAGCGTGGTGGGAAGCTGAAGCCGAAGGCCAAGTGGGGTCTTCACCTCGGTGTGTCGGAGGCGAGCAAGGGTTGGGAGATCCTCGACATCGCCGACCACCGGGTGGTCACCACGTCGGATGTGGTGTTCTACGAGGCCATGTCGCTCGAAGTGTGGAAGTCGGAGCACGGGCCGGTGTCAGGACGGACGCCGACCACCCCGCCAACCGATACCTACACAGCGACGCTGCCTCTGCTCGCCGAGGTCGGTGAGCTTGCTGATGAGGACGCCGAGGTCGTCCACCCTTCCTCCCCTTCCCCTCGTCGCCGACCTGCGTGGGGTGCCTCCGGCGTCGGCCTCCGGCGATGAGGGGAGCTGTGGGACGTCGCCTGTGGCGCCGACCAAGGGCATCGCCGGTGGCCGCCGTGACGCCCAGCAAGTCGGCCTGGAAGTGAAGTCGACAGAAGGGACGCCGGGGAAGCAGCAGGCAGCAGCGCGGCCGACCCAGGAGCAGTCGGCGACCTGGCAGTCGGCAGGGGAGCTGACCGCAGGGGAGACATCGGTCGGGACGCCGACCGAGGTGCAGCAGGGCGAGCCGACCAAGGTGCAGCAGGACGCCGAGGACAGTGAAGCCGGCGAAGCTGAAGGGGAGCAGTCGGACGCCGGGCAGACTGCCGGCAGCGACGAAATGGAGGCTAACCCCGAGCAGCCTGCACTGCGGCGTTCAGACCGAGTCCGGATGCCGCCGGAGCGGCTCACCTACCATGTCTGCCTCCCACCGGCCGCCTTCACCACGGTGTACGACGTCGAGGACGACGACGATATCCTGTACGACGACGCCGACGAGGACGAGGAGTTTCCGGAGCTCGACCCCGACATGCACGCCGACCCCGAGCACCGCTGGGACATCGCGACGATGACGGTGAAGGAGGCGTTGGCAAGCTGGAAGGGCCCGGCGGTGAAGGCCGCCATGGAGGAGGAGATCCGCAGTCTCCTCGCCATGGGCACGTGGGAGCTGGTAGAACTTCCGCCGGGAGTGAACATCATGAAGAACCGGTGGGTGTTGACCACGAAGTACCGCATCGACGACACTGTCGAGCGTGAGAAAGCAAGGCTGGTCGTGAAGGGCTTCACGCAGGTGTACGGCGCCGACTACGATGAGACGTTCGCGCCGGTGGGCAGCTACGTCACGCTGAGGATCTTCCTCAGCATCGTCGCCGTGCTCAACCTCAACTTGATGCAGCTCGACATGAAGAACGCCTTCCTGCAGAGCAAGCTCGACCGGGTGCTGTACATGTCGCAGCCGGACTACTTCAACGACGGAACCGGCCGGGTGTGCAAGCTGCTGAAGAGCCTGTACGGGCTGAAGCAGTCGCCGCTGCTGTGGTACTAAGCGCTCAACGATGTGCTGGTCAGCGCCGGGTGGAAGAAGAGCCAGGTCGACGAGGCTCTGTACTTCAAAGTCGGCGACGACGGAGTGGCCTGCTGGGTGCTGGTCTACGTCGACGACCTGCTGGCCGCCAGCAGCAGCGCCGCGATGCTGGAGGGGCTGAAGGAGCTGCTGGCAGCCACCTTCGAGCTGCGCGAGATCTCGCCGGTGCAGAAGTACCTCGGGCTGGAGATCGTGCTCAACAGGTCGGCGGGGAAGCTGTGGCTGCACCAGCAGGGCTACGCCGACAAGCTGTGTAGGCGCTTCATCGACGAGGAGCAGACCGGGCGCACCCCGAAGACGCCGGTCTCGGTCGATGCCTACGCCGAGCTCACCTTCGACGACGAGGAGGCGCAGGAGCGCCAGGAAGAAAAATACCGGCAGAAGGTCGGCTCGCTGCAGTTCGCGGCGACGACGACGAGGCCGGACATCGCCTTCGCCTGCAGCAAGCTGGGAAGCGGCCTCACGGTGAGGAGCGACCAGCACTGGCGCGAGGTCGACCGCTGCCTCGCCTACCTCGCCAACACGCGCGACACTGCCCTGGAGTTCGGCGGTGGACCTGAGTCGCTGGAGCTGGTCGGCTACGTAGACGCCGACGACGCCGGTGACAAGCAGAACAGGATGAGCACGGGCGGCTATGTGTTCGTCTACGGAGGGGCCGCGGTCTCCTGGTCGAGCCAGTGCATCAAGTGCGTGACGCTGTCGTCGACCGAGTCGGAGTACGTGGCGGCCGTCGAAGCCGGCAAGGAGGGACGCCGACTTCGCTTCCTCCTCGCAGAGTTCCGGCAGCTAAACGCCGGGAAGCCGACTGTCCTCAGGGTGGACAACAAGTCGGCCATCACGGTCGCCGGGGGCATGGGGTTGACGGGCAACCTCAAGCACATGGAGCGGCGACAGGCCTGGCTGCAGCACATGGTGAAGCGGGGGAAGTTTGCGTTGCAGTACATCCCGACCACCGAGCAGCCGGCCGACTTCCTGACGAAGGCGCTGCACTACCCGGCCTTCAACCGGTGCTCCGTGGTGATTGGCCATTGCGCCTGGCCGAAGTCGGCGACGGCGACAACGACGTGCAGCAGTAGGTGCCATGCCCTCATGCATGGCTGGTGCGGTGACCGGCGTGCTGTGTGTTGTGTGCACGCCGCCGAGCTATTCTCCGAGTGGTGCTGCCGTGTGGGCTGGGGGCCCAAGCATGAACGCGGCAGGGGAGTGTCAACGGGAGTTGTTGTGTGGCCCCGTCCTCGCTTGGGCGGAGCCGACTTTGTGGTCGGGTGCGCGGGGGATGCAGCCGACCTGCAGCAGTGGGCACGGGGGCCACTGCAAGGGCGTGGTGTTGGGAGGCGCCCGGCTGGAGGGCGCCGAGCAGGTGGACGCCGTCCTGGGCGTCTGCTCGGCGTCCTGGGCGCCTGGGCACCAACTGGAGCCTCTGCTAGGCGTCCTGGGAGGTGGGACGCCGACCTGGGGGTCTGCTCGGCGTCCCGGGCGCCTGGACGCCGACTTGGGCACCTGGACGGCGTTCTGGGCGGGTGGACGCCGTCCTGGGCGCTAGGACGCCGACCTGGGACGCCGGGCTTGGCGTAGCCGGCGTCCGACTGGGCTGGACGACCAGGCGGGGTTGCCCGGTCGACCGGGATACCCGGGCGACAGCTGCGAAGGTCGCCGGGGGCGGATTCTGTGAGGACGACCTCGGGGGTGGTATCCCGAGGTCGACGTGGCTGATGGGCGCCGTCAGTCGCTGGCGTGGGCTTGATCTAGGCGTCTGCGCTGTGCTCGTAACAAAACGTGGAGCACCAACCAGCCGCACGCACCTGCGATGCAGGTGCACCGTTGTCCTGCGGTTGCAGCGCTGTGCAGCCGACTTGCTGCAGCGTTGGCACACCGCGGACTTGCAACGTTGGCGCGCCGCATCTCTGCTGCGCTGGAGCGGTACGAACATTGTTGCGCTGGAGTGCGGTCGACCGTGCTGCGCTGGAGGTCGACCTGCAGCTGTGCTAGCTCTGATGTAGTGTTGCATGCCAATGTTGTTGTAATCATTCTTGTCAATCTTTGCTAGTGAAACTCTTGCAAAATTTCCCCGTGAATGTGCAAGCAGAGAACACACCAGCAGACGACTAAGTGAACGAACGCAGAGATCCCTCTCACACAACGTGCCTTCCCCGTAGTAAAGCTCCCGTTGCTAGAGTTATCTCCGCAAAGTCGGCTACCCAAAGTCGGCGTCACCAAGCTGACGCCCTGCTACTCGACGCCCAACAGCTCGGCTTCCTGAATCCCTCTGTCGAGGTCGACGTCGGCCCCTCCTTCGTCGACCATCATTTTCGGTCGACCACCAGGTCGACATCACGCCTGGTCGACCAACCACCAAGTCGACCAGCAGGCCTGGTCAGCCGACCACCCAAGTCGGCTGCCCCAAGTTGGCGTCACCAAGTCGACGCCCTCCACAGGTCGACTTCCCAGGTCGACCACCCGAAGCTGGCGCCCTCCCGAAGTCGGCGCCCTTGCAGTGGCTCCCATGCAGGTCGACCAACCTCGTCGACCAGCTCGCCCATTGATGCAGGTCGGCTGCGCCCCTACACCCGACCATGAAGTCGGCTCCGCCCAAACGAGGACGGGGCCAACACACAACTCCCGTTGACATTCGCCTCATTTACTGCCGTCCAATCCTTGTACAACAGGTTCTCCATAAACTTGCAGTCCCTTCTCACCAACATTTTCTTGGTGAATGGGTCCCTTAGAAACCATCCTTTGCTGTTTTGAGCCATGCTCAAGTGCACGCCCCATATCACTTAAACACCAAGCTTGTTGTGCTGAAGATGCATAGGCACGAGCGCCATGCGCATGCACCCGAACACCCGAAGCATATCCACCTTTGGCTTCCTTCCAATCCACTCCACATAGGGCTCCCATTAATCTTCTCCCACATGAGTCAAGGCTCTGTTCTTGGCCACACACGCGCTCCGCACCGCATGAGGCGAGAAGTGATCGGGTAGCCCAGCTTCAATGAGCAACACGAGTGCCGTGTCCGTGATTGTCCGGTTCGCTCGCTCTTCGATGCCGTTCATTGCAGGGGAGAATGGCATTGTAAGGTAGTGTCCTATGCCATTCGTCTTCAGCCACAACGAGAACTCCTTGCTCAAGAACTCTCCCCCTCGATCGGTGCGGATCGACTTCATAAGCCGGTCTTGTTGCCGCTCCACCATCGGCAACCAATCGGTCTTCACCGTTTCAGCCACGTCGCTCTTCTTGAGCAACACGTACACCCAAGTCATGCGGGTGTAAACGTCGATCCACTATGGTGAGGAGATATTATGCTCCAGGCCCACCACGTCCATCACCACCTCATCAAGCGGTGCCTTAGCCGTTGCCTCCGAAATCGAGAAGGGGAACGGGTGAACTTGGCTTGCATGCACGTCGGGCAGCCAAGCACCTCATCGGAGAGGCCCCCCCTTCATACGCATGCCAGTAACCATCTCATTCTTGATTAGCTGCTGCAAGATGGGTAACGCCACATGCCCCATTCGCCGATGCAAGGTGAGCCAATCACACTCCCCCGTAGTCGAAGCCGGATTAGAGAATGCCGCAATCGCAATGGCGCCCCACATGCTCTTCCGTACTCCTCCTCCGCTGCTGCCTCGGGATTCTTCTCACCCTTGTTCTGCTTCTTGGCTGCTGCATCGCTCACCTTATGATCACCAAGCTTGCTGGTACCTCCAAGATTGCTTTTCTTGGACTCGTTCTCCTTGGCGCCATCGTTCGCGCCATAGCCGCTACCAACCACTTCACTCTTGGTGCTTATGCTTGCTGCCACTTGCCTCTCCTTAGGCATGGGGACCACAGGGATCTGCCACATCTCATTGTAGACATCCCTATCCTCGTGAAGGTCCCATAGAATCCGCTCTCCAATCCTTGCGGTGTAGGTCTTGGCTCCCTTCGAGCTCGTGTTCATGCTGGCGTTTTGCAACCGTCGCACGGAAATCAGGTTGGCAGCAAGGTTGGGCACCCAAAGCACGTTCTTGAGGCCCACCATCTTCCCATCAGCACCCTTGAACATGGCCTTGCCCATGCCTTTCACCTCTGCTTGCTGCCCCAAAGCCGATGTTACACGCTTCACCGGTGACGGTTCGAGTTCGGTGAGCAAGTCCGCGCGAGGTGTCATGCTATAGGTAGCGCCGCTATCAAGCACCCGATAGTCAAGGTAGTATATGTTGGTGTAAGGGCCTAATAAACTCAAGCTATTAGGACTTAATCAAACTTAAAACCTCTCCTCGGGGTCACCTCCAAGGGTCCCTGGGTGCCTGGTACAAGACCAGCCCCTATCCTCGGGTCCGAGTTTGTAGAGAGAGGGATCAAGAAGGACTTAGTCAAAACAGCAAGAGTACCTTGAACGTCGCGCAGCGTGCCATGCAGACCGTCGATCGGATTAAGCTGAGAATTCGCTATATCGAAGCTCGCTCCAAGAGCTTTAAAATGAGCCAAGTTGCCTCGCGAAAAGTTCTGCCATTACTAAGTTATGGCTCAGACGGTGTTTGCCTAGCATTAGAGTGCTAGCGTACTAGCGTTGACTCGGGTAGCATTCCGCCGTCGAATAGCGCAGAAACGAAATTCCAGCGAGGAAGGAATTCGCTTGAATCAATTTGACTATATTTAGGTACAAACAGAGAAGGATTAAATAGTTCTAGCTAGCAAGGACCTTGGGAATCAACCTGGGAACAACCAGGGATGATCCCAAATAATTCCAAGCAACAGAACCAACCTGGCTGGACAAAATAGCAGGTGGTAGGTTGGTAAACAACCTCTGGTTCTGTTTTTCCAACCTGGGAAAACAACAACCAGGTTCAGGTTCTAAAAACAGAACCTGTTTTGTCTTTGCCCAACCAGCCAAATGCTGGTTCCGCTGGTTTCCCCTGGCCTTGTAGCATGCAGATACAGACAAACAACATCCAACCTTCACCTAAATTGTACCCCTATAGTGCCTTCCCTGCTACACTATAGTTAACCAAACAAAACAGTACAATTCCGAGTTGGATAGAACTGAATCTGCGCAATCAACTCAACCGAACTGCAAAGCTTCCATCTTGGGTTCCTTTGCGAGCTCGTCCTTTCTGCTTGCACTGTTCATAGCGCATACAATGTTGTGCCAAAGCGCACATTGCGCGAGTACCTGCAAATGCATCAAGCGAAAAATGCGAAAGCAAACAAACACACGAACACACCATTCACACGCAAATGCATTCGCACACGCATACTCGTACAAACAGACGGCAGGATGTCGTGCAATGTGCATTTGCACCCAACACACTCCCCCTCAGCCTGCCGGCTGCATCCCCATCATTCCATGCTAGTTCATGCTCATTCCACTCATGCGCACACAACGCCAATGAGGCTCATCCGCAAGCCTCTTGGTGAGAAAGTCTGCTGGCTGCTTGTGAGTCTCGATGTAGATCGGATGCACCGTCCCCCTCTTCACCTCCTTACGCAGCCAGTGCCACTTGATACGCATGTGCTTGTTCAGCCCATGAAGCACAGCGTTTCTGGCCATCCCAAGAGCCCCCTTGCTATCACAAAACAGCGGCGTAGCAACTTTCTGCTCCTGGCCAATCTCCTCTAACAGCCTCCTCAGCCAAATCACCTCCTTCACCCCATGGAACATCGCCATGTACTCTGATTCTACGGAAGAGAGTGCCGTCTCCGTCTGCTTCTTGGACCTCCAACTAACAGGTCCTCCCCCAACTACGCAGATGTATCCTTCCACAGATGAGGAATCCTCCTTCTCAGAAGCCCACGTAGCATCGGTAAAGCAAGTGAGAAATAGCTTGCCTTCTCCAAGCCTCTCCCCCTTCTCTTTCAGCACCTCCACCCCTTTCTGCTTCACCTGTGCAGATGCGGAGTATTGAACTCCAATGCTTGGGTGAGAGTTCAGGTACTTCACCACACGCTCAGCTGCATCCACCTGCTCCTCTGATGGATTCTGCACCACCCTAGCCAGCTGCCCAACCGAGAAAGAGATGTCGGGCCTCGTGTGAACTGCTGCGTACAAGAGGCTGCCCACCAAGGACTGAAATTGCTGCTGCTCCTCGGCTTCAACCCCTTCATCCTCTGCAGCCTTCACAAGCTTGAATTCTGCTGGCAGGGGAGTTGCAACCTTGCGCTCATTCTCAATCCCATACTTCTCCCCCAGCTCCTTGATGAACTTCTCCTGGTGCAGCTTCAACCACCTGTGATCTGGATCCCTCTCCACGTGCATCCCGAGGTAGTACTTTACCTCCCCAAGGTTCTTGCACTTGAAGTTCTCCATCAGTTGCTGCTGCACTTTCTGGATCTCCTTCATGCTGCTGCTGAAGAGAAGAATGTCGTCCACGTAGACCAGAAACAGCACCAGCTTCTCCCCCTCGCCCTTGAGAAAGAGGCTCTCATCACAGCTGCTGGTCCTGAATCCCATCTCCTCTAAAACAGCTGCCAACTTCTGGTACCAGCAGCGTGGCGCCTGCTTCAAGCCGTAGATGGACTTGTTGAGCTTGCACACCCTGCCCGTACCATCCTCATACCCAGGCGGCTGCGTCATGTACACATCCTCCTCTAAAATCCCATTCAGGAATGCCGTTGAAATATCCATCTGAATGATGAATTTCCCACTAACAGCTGCATCTGCCAACAAGACACGGAGGGTAGGGGGTTTGGCAGTGGGAGCAAAGATCTCGTTGAAGTCCTGCTTCTCCTTCTGCATAAACCCCTTCGCCACCAGCCTACTCTTGTAGATGGTGACCTGCCCCTTGTCATCGGTCTTGATCCTCAGCACCCACTTGCATTGTATCGCTTTCTTCCCATCAGGCAGCACCACCAGATCCCATGTCCTATTCTCCAGCAGACTCTGGTACTCAGCATCCCTAGAAGCCAGCCACTTGTCCCTATCTGGTCCAGCTAATGCCTCCTCCATGCTAGCTGGTTCCTCTGGTGCAGGGGCAAGAAAACAGTACGCAGGCTCATCCTCCTCATCCGGGTCATAGCCATGAGGTAGAATCAGCAATGCCTCTTCAGTCCCTAGCTGCTGCTCTGCTGCATCAGTTCCTGCAGTCAGCTTCTTAGTAGCCATACGGGTACGTCCTGGCCTGGAGACGGGTGTCTCCCATCCCTTCATAACGACACCCTTCGGCTTCTTAGTTTTTCCCTGCTGCTTCTCTCCTCCCTCGGGTCCAGCAGCTCCACTAGTGCTGCCGCCAGTTTCCACACCATTTTCTCCACCAGCAGATGCCTCCTGTACCTTCTCTCCATCACCATTTCCAGCAGCTGCCTCCTCTCCCTCCTCCCACACACTAGGAGTCAGGTCCAGCTGCATGGTGATCTGCTCCATCTGCTGGGACACCCTTGCCTCCGGCTGTTTCTCCCAGCTCCCATACATCATGCCCTCAATGAATTTCACATCCCTGCTGTCAAACAACACACCCTTGGATGGTTCCCACAGCAGCCATCCCTTGCTCTCAGCAGCCAGCCCCAAATGCACACACCAGATTGCACTCGCCCCCAACTTACTGCGGTAGGTCTTGGGGACGTGGGCGACTGCCATGCAACCGAACACCCTCAGCATGTCCACCGGCGGCTTCCTCCCAAGCCACCTCTCCAACGGCACCCACGAGTCATCCCCAACCTTGGTGAGCACCCTGTTCCTAGCGACAGTGGCGTGCCGGACAGCATGAGGCCACATAGAATTGCTCAGCCCAGATTCTATGAGCAGCGCCCTAGCTGTCTCCAGAATGGTCCGGTTTGCCCGTTCTGCTACACCATTGGACTGTGGGGTATAAGCCGTGGTCAGCTCTCTCTGGATGCCCTGCTTCTTGAGCCAGGCCGTCATTTCAGCTCCAAGGAACTCACCACCCCGGTCTGTCCTAATCCGCTTCACTACACACTCCGCCTGCTTCTCCACGAATGGCAGCCAATCGTCCCGTATCGTGGAGGCGGCGTGGTCCTTCTGCTTCAGCGGATACGCCCACATCAGCCTGCTCCAGTCATCCACAATTGTAAGAAAATACCGCTCCCCCTTGTGCCCTTGCACCGGCAGCGGCCCCACCAAGTCCATGTGGACCAGCTCCAAAGGCTTCTTGCTCCTGCCAGCCACACTATGGAAAGGGAAACGGGTGAACTTTGAAAGCAAACAGATTTCACAGTTGTCATCGGGTGGCTGTCCGTTCAGCTTCAGACCCTTAACGGCTCCATCCTTCTCCAGCTGCTTCAGCAAAGGCATTGCCACATGCCCTAAGCGCCGGTGTGCCGTTGCCCAATCTGTCTCCCCAGATCTGGCCGACACTTTCACACCAACCCCTCCAACGGCATTGCACTCCCCCTGGGATGCAGACCCCTCTCCAGCCTGCCCCCCACCATGCCACGCCAGGGCCGGCAGCTGCCACATAGATCTGTACACGTCCTTGCTCTCGTGCAGATCCCAAAGCACCCGATTGCCCAGCTTCCCCTTATAAGTGCGTGCCCCATCCGTGTTGGTGTTCACCCCAGCCTTGCCAAGCTTACGGAGGGAGATAAGGTTGGCCTTCAGGTCGGGGACGAAGAGAACGTCGTGCAGCACCACCGGCTTGCCATCCGCTCCCTTAAACGCAGCTCGTCCCGCACCAGCCACCTTCAACATGTGTCCAGAGGCGGAGCACACTTCATTGATCGGTGCAGCTCGTACTTCGTCCAGCAGGTCCTTGCGCGGCGTCATCTGTTGGGTGCAAATGCACATTGCACGACATCCTGCCGTCTGTTTTGTACGAGTATGCGTGTGCGAATGCATTTGGGTGTGAATGGAATGTTCGTATGTTTGTTTGCTTTCGCAATTTTCGCTTGATGCATTTGCAGGTACTCGCGCAATGTGCGCTTCGGCACAACATTGTACGCGCTATGAACAGTGCAAGCAGAAAGGACGAGCTCGCAAAGGAACCCAAGATGGAAGCTTTGCAGTTCGGTTGAGTTGATTGCGCAGATTCAGTTCTATCCAACTCGAATTTGTACTGTTTTGTTTGGTTAACTATAGTGTAGCAGGGAAGGCACTATAGGGGTACAATTTAGGTGAAGGTTGGATGTTGTTTGTCTGTATCTGCATGCTACAAGGCCAGGGGAAACCAGCGGAACCAGCATTTGGCTGGTTGGGCAAAGACAAAACAGGTTCTGTTTTTAGAACCTGAACCTGGTTGTTGTTTTCCCAGGTTGGAAAAACAGAACCAGAGGTTGTTTACCAACCTACCACCTGCTATTTTGTCCAGCCAGGTTGGTTCTGTTGCTTGGAATTATTTGGGATCATCCCTGGTTGTTCCCAGGTTGATTCCCAAGGTCCTTGCTAGCTAGAACTATTTAATCCTTCTCTGTTTGTACCTGAATATAGTCAATTGATTCAAGCGAATTCCTTCATCGCTGGAATTTCGTTTCTGCGCTATTCGACGGCGGAATGCTACCCGAGTCAACGCTAGTATGCTAGCACTCCAACGCTAGGCAAACGCTGTCGGAGCCATAACTTAGTAATGGCAGAACTTTTTGCGAGGCAACTTGGCTCATTTTAAAGCTCTTGGAGCGAGCTTCGATATAGCGAATTCTCAGCTTAATCCGACCGACGGTCTGCACGGCACGCTGCGCGACGTTCAAGATACTCTTGCTGTTTTGACTAAGTCCTTCTTGATCCCTCTCTCTACAAACTCGGACCCGAGGATAGGGGCTGGTCTTGTACCAGGCACCCAGGGACCCTTGGAGGTGACCCCGAGGAGAGGTTTTAAGTTTGATTAAGTCCTAATAGCTTGAGTTTATTAGGCCCTTACACCAACAAGCTGGTATCAGAGCTGCGTTATAGTGATCCTCGTTATAGGTAGCTATGGCGGGCAACACCTCGGCGGGAGCTGGTGAATCTTCAGCCCAAGATCGTAGCGGCAGCCAAGATTCTGGTCTTTCAGCGCCAAGGGGAGCGCGAACAAACCAGGGCTCGCTTGTCAAGGAGGTGCTGAAGAATTTCACCGTCGAGAAGTTCAATGGTGAGGGCTATGATGATTGGGCCTGGAAAATGCAATTATATTTCCGTCAGATCGGTTTGCTGAAACTAATGATTGGGGAGGAGCCTAGACCGAGTGACCCCACGCTGCAGGAAGATTGGGACGAGCGCTCCTCGGCTGGCTACTATTTGATGTCGCAGAGTTTGGAGCTGAACCAGCGTCACCACGTCATGCACCTGCTGCCGGAGGTTGAATGCGGTCCGAAGGCGTGGACCGTGTTGAAGGAGCTGCACGCCCCGACCTCCGTTGTCGCAACGTTGATGCTGGAGAGGGAGCTGTCCGCGTTGCGCCTGAGCGAGGGAGAGCCGGTGCAACCAGTCCTGGACAAGATGCGCGACCTCTACGCGAAGTTGGCGACCGCGGGAATCACCTACCCGGAGCAGACCAAGTGCTTGAAGATGCTCTCGCTGCTGCCAGAATCGTGGCTTCAATTTACGAGCGGATTGAGCCTGCCGCAGAACCAGAGCTTGTGGACGCTCGAGTGGGTGCGGACGAAGATTCTGGAGGAGGACTTCCGTCGCCGCCAACTGAGGGGTGGGGACGACGGCAGCAGCGGCTACGGGATGCAAGGGAACCGACGTGGCAGAGGACGTGGCTTCGGTGGTGCTGGACGCGGTGCAAAGAAAGACGACGACTCCAACGACCAACAAGGAGGTACCGGTTGGGGTCGCGGTGCGAAATCTGGACGTGGGGGCAAGTCGGGTGCTGGTGGCAAAATGAAAGGGAGTTGCTGGTATTGTGAGAAGGAAGGGCACCCCTGGTTTTTGTGCTATAAGAAACCCGATGGATGGACCCCCCAGAATCGTCACCAGGATGGCGGCGCGCGGAGGAACCAGAAAAACGGCGCCAACATGGTCGCTGATTCGTCCGACAACAACCCGAAGGGCAACGGCGGTGCGGAGAAGAAGAAGGAGCGCACCGCGGGCCAATTCTTCCATGTGGGAGACAAGGGGGAGCAAGGAGACGCCTCTGCCAAAGTTGGAGCAGAGCTGCACCCCCTAGACTATTGGGTGTTGGACACAGGCGCTGCTTGGACGATGACGCCGCGCAAAGACCTGCTGGACGAAGTACGAGCTGCACCGATCAATGAAGTGTGCTCCGCCTCTGGACACATGTTGAAGGTGGCTGGTGCGGGACGAGCTGCGTTTAAGGGAGCGGATGGCAAGCCGGTGGTGCTGCACGACGTTCTCTTCGTCCCCGACCTGAAGGCCAACCTTATCTCCCTCCGTAAGCTTGGCAAGGCTGGGGTGAACACCAACACGGATGGGGCACGCACTTATAAGGGGAAGCTGGGCAATCGGGTGCTTTGGGATCTGCACGAGAGCAAGGACGTGTACAGATCTATGTGGCAGCTGCCGGCCTTGGCGTGGCACGTGGGGGGCAGGCTGGAGAGGGGTCTGCATCCCAGGGGGAGTGCAACGCCGTTGGAGGGGTTGGCGTGAAAGTGTCGGCCAGATCTGGGGAGACAGATTGGGCAACGGCACACCGACGCTTGGGGCATGTGGCAATGCCTTTGCTGAAGCAGCTGGAGAAGGATGGAGCCGTTAAGGGTCTGAAGCTGAACGGACAGCCACCCGATGACAACTGTGAAATCTGTTTGCTTTCAAAGTTCACCCGTTTCCCTTTCCATAGTGTGGCTGGCAGGAGCAAGAAGCCTTTGGAGCTGGTCCACATGGACTTGGTGGGGCCGCTGCCGGTGCAAGGGCACAAGGGGGAGCGGTATTTCTTACAATTGTGGATGACTGGAGCAGGCTGATGTGGGCGTATCCGCTGAAGCAGAAGGACCACGCCGCCTCCACGATACGGGACGATTGGCTGCCATTCGTGGAGAAGCAGGCGGAGTGTGTAGTGAAGCGGATTAGGACAGACCGGGGTGGTGAGTTCCTTGGAGCTGAAATGACGGCCTGGCTCAAGAAGCAGGGCATCCAGAGAGAGCTGACCACGGCTTATACCCCACAGTCCAATGGTGTAGCAGAACGGGCAAACCGGACCATTCTGGAGACAGCTAGGGCGCTGCTCATAGAATCTGGGCTGAGCAATTCTATGTGGCCTCATGCTGTCCGGCACGCCACTGTCGCTAGGAACAGGGTGCTCACCAAGGTTGGGGATGACTCGTGGGTGCCGTTGGAGAGGTGGCTTGGGAGGAAGCCGCCGGTGGACATGCTGAGGGTGTTCGGTTGCATGGCAGTCGCCCACGTCCCCAAGACCTACCGCAGTAAGTTGGGGGCGAGTGCAATCTGGTGTGTGCATTTGGGGCTGGCTGCTGAGAGCAAGGGATGGCTGCTGTGGGAACCATCCAAGGGTGTGTTGTTTGACAGCAGGGATGTGAAATTCATTGAGGGCATGATGTATGGGAGCTGGGAGAAACAGCCGGAGGCAAGGGTGTCCCAGCAGATGGAGCAGATCACCATGCAGCTGGACCTGACTCCTAGTGTGTGGGAGGAGGAAGAGGAGGCAGCTGCTGGAAATGGTGATGGAGAGAAGGTACAGGAGGCATCTGCTGGTGGAGAAAATGGTGTGGAAACTGGCGGCAGCACTAGTGGAGCTGCTGGACCCGAGGGAGGAGAGAAGCAGCAGGGAAAAACTAAGAAGCCGAAGGGTGTCGTTATGAAGGGATGGGAGACACCCGTCTCCAGGCCAGGACGTACCCGTATGGCTACTAAGAAGCTGACTGCAGGAACTGATGCAGCAGAGCAGCAGCTAGGGACCGAAGAGGCATTGCTGATTCTACCTCATGGCTATGACCCGGATGAGGAGGATGAGCCTGCGTACTGTTTTCTTGCCCCTGCACCAGAGGAACCAGCTAGCATGGAGGAGGCATTAGCTGGACCAGATAGGGACAAGTGGCTGGCTTCTAGGGATGCTGAGTACCAGAGTCTGCTGGAGAATAGGACATGGGATCTGGTGGTGCTGCCTGATGGGAAGAAAGCGATACAATGCAAGTGGGTGCTGAGGATCAAGACCGATGACAAGGGGCAGGTCACCATCTACAAGAGTAGGCTGGTGGCGAAGGGGTTTATGCAGAAGGAGAAGCAGGACTTCAACGAGATCTTTGCTCCCACTGCCAAACCCCCTACCCTCCGTGTCTTGTTGGCAGATGCAGCTGTTAGTGGGAAATTCATCATTCAGATGGATATTTCAACGGCATTCCTGAATGGGATTTTAGAGGAGGATGTGTACATGACGCAGCCGCCTGGGTATGAGGATGGTACGGGCAGGATGTGCAAGCTCAACAAGTCCATCTACGGCTTGAAGCAGGCGCCACGCTGCTGGTACCAGAAGTTGGCAGCTGTTTTAGAGGAGATGGGATTCAGGACCAGCAGCTGTGATGAGAGCCTCTTTCTCAAGGGCGAAGGGGAGAAGCTGGTGCTGTTTCTGGTCTATGTGGACGACATTCTTCTCTTCAGCAGCAGCATGAAGGAGATCCAGAAAGTGCAGCAGCAACTGATGGAAAACTTCAAGTGCAAGAACCTTGGGGAGGTAAAGTACTACCTCGGGATGCACGTGGAGAGGGATCCAGATCACAGGTGGTTGAAGCTGCACCAGGAGAAGTTCATCAAGGAGCTGGGGGAGAAGTATGGGATTGAGAATGAGCGCAAGGTTGCAACTCCCCTGCCAGCAGAATTCAAGCTTGTGAAGGCTGCAGAGGATGAAGGGGTTGAAGCTGAAGAGCAGCAGCAATTTCAGTCCTTGGTGGGCAGCCTCTTGTACGCAGCAGTTCACACGAGGCCCGACATCTCTTTCTCGGTTGGGCAGCTGGCTAGGGTGGTGCAGAATCCATCAGAGGAGCAGGTGGATGCAGCTGAGCGTGTGGTGAAGTACCTGAACTCTCACCCAAGCATTGGAGTTCAATACTCCGCATCTGCACAGGTGAAGCAGAAAAGGGGTGGAGGTGCTGCTGAAAGAGAAGGGGAGAGGCTTGGAGAAGGCAAGCTATTTCTCACTTGCTTTACCGATGCTACATGGGCTTCTGAGAAGGAGGATTCCTCATCTGTGGGAGGATACATCTGCGTAGTTGGGGGAGGACCTGTTAGTTGGAGGTCCAAGAAGCAGACGGAGACAGCACTCTCTTCCGTAGAATCAGAGTACATGGCGATGTTCCATGGGGTGAAGGAGGTGATTTGGCTGAGGAGGCTGTTAGAGGAGATTGGCCAGGAGCAGAAAGTTGCTACGCCGCTGTTTTGTGATAGCAAGGGGGCTCTTGGGATGGCCAGAAACGCTGTGCTTCATGGGCTGAACAAGCACATGCGTATCAAGTGGCACTGGCTGCGTAAGGAGGTGAAGAGGGGGACGGTGAATCCGATCTACATCAAGACTCACCAGCAGCCAGCAGACTTTCTCACCAAGAGGCTTGCGGATGAGCCTCATTGGCGTTGTGTGCGCATGAGTGGAATGAGCATGAACTAGCATGGAATGATGGGGATGCAGCCGGCAGGCTGAGGGGGAGTGTGTTGGGTGCAAATGCACATTGCACGACATCCTGCCGTTTGTTTGTACGAGTATGCGTGTGCGAATGCATTGTGGTGTGAATGGAATGTTCGTATGTTTGTTTGCTTTCGCAATTTTCGCTTGATGCATTTGCAGGTACTCGCGCAATGTGCGCTTCGGCACAACATTGTACGCGCTATGAACAGTGCAAGCAGAAAAGACGAGCTCGCAAAGGAACCCAAGATGGAAGCTTTGCAGTTCGGTTGAGTTGATTGCGCAGATTCAGTTCTATCCAACTCGAAATTGTACTGTTTTGTTTGGTTAACTATAGTGTAGCAGGAAAGGCACTATAGGGGTACAATTTAGGTGAAGGTTGGATGTTGTTTTTCTGTATCTGCATGCTACAAGGCCAGGGGAAACCAGCGGAACCAGCATTTGGCTGGTTGGGCAAAGACAAAACAGGTTCTGTTTTTAGAACCTGAACCTGGTTGTTGTTTTCCCAGGTTGGAAAAACAGAACCAGAGGTTGTTTACCAACCTACCACCTGCTATTTTTTCCAGCCAGGTTGGTTCTGTTGCTTGGAATTATTTGGGATCATCCCTGGTTGTTCCCAGGTTGATTCCCAAGGTCCTTGCTAGCTAGAACTATTTAATCCTTCTCTGTTTGTACCTGAATATAGTCAATTGATTCAAGCGAATTCCTTCATCGCTGGAATTTCGTTTCTGCGCTATTCGACGGCGGAATGCTACCCGAGTCAACGCTAGTATGCTAGCACTCCAACGCTAGGCAAACGCTGTCCGAGCCATAACTTAGTAATGGCAGAACTTTTTGCGAGGCAACTTGGCTCATTTTAAAGCTCTTGGAGCGAGCTTCGATATAGCGAATTCTCAGCTTAATCCGACCGACGGTCTGCACGGCACGCTGCGCGACGTTCAAGATACTCTTGCTGTTTTGACTAAGTCCTTCTTGATCCCTCTCTCTACAAACTCGGACCCGAGGATAGGGGCTGGTCTTGTACCAGGCACCCAGGGACCCTTGGAGGTGACCCGGAGGAGAGGTTTTAAGTTTGATTAAGTCCTAATAGCTTGAGTTTATTAGGCCCTTACACCAACATCATCGTCCCAAGCAGCGCCTGTGTCCAACACCCAATAGTCTAGGGGGTGCAGCTCTGCTCCAACTTTGGCAGAGGCGTCTCCTTGCTCCCCCTTGTCTCCCACATGGAAGAATTGGCCCGCGGTGCGCTCCTTCTTCTTCTCCGCACCGCCGTTGCCCTTCGGGTTGTTGTTGGACGAATCAGCGACCATGTTGGCGCCGTTTTTCTGGTTCCTCCGCGCGCCGCCATCCTGGTGACGATTCTGGGGGGTCCATCCATCGGGTTTCTTATAGCACAAAAACCAGGGGTGCCCTTCCTTCTCACAATACCAGCAACTCCCTTTCATTTTGCCACCAGCACCCGACTTGCCCCCACGTCCAGATTTCGCACCGCGACCCCAACCGGTACCTCCTTGTTGGTCGTTGGAGTCGTCGTCTTTCTTTGCACCGCGTCCAGCACCACCGAAGCCACGTCCTCTGCCACGTCGGCTCCCTTGCATCCTGTAGCCGCTGCTGCCGTCGTCTCCACCCCTCAGTTGGCGGCGACGGAAGTCCTCCTCCAGAATCTTCGTCCGCACCCACTCGAGCGTCCACAAGCTCTGGTTCTGCGGCAGGCTCAATCCGCTCGTAAATTGAAGCCACGATTCCGGCAGCAGCGAGAGCATCTTCAAGCACTTGGTCTGCTCCGGGTAGGTGATTCCCGCGGTCGCCAACTTCGCGTAGAGGTCGCGCATCTTGTCCAGGACTGGTTGCACCGGCTCTCCCTCGCTCAGGCGCAACGCGGACAGCTCCCTCTCCAGCATCAACGTTGCGACAACGGAGGTCGGGGCGTGCAGCTCCTTCAACACGGTCCACGCCTTCGGACCGCATTCAACCTCCGGCAGCAGGTGCATGACGTGGTGACGCTGGTTCAGCTCCAAACTCTGCGACATCAAATAGTAGCCAGCCGAGGAGCGCTCGTCCCAATCTTCCTGCAGCGTGGGGTCACTCGGTCTAGGCTCCTCCCCAATCATTAGTTTCAGCAAACCGATCTGACGGAAATATAATTGCATTTTCCAGGCCCAATCATCATAGCCCTCACCATTAAACTTCTCGACGGTGAAATTCTTCAGCACCTCCTTGACAAGCAAGCCCTGGTTTGTTCGCGCTCCCCGTGGCGCTGAAAGACCAGAATCTTGGCTGCCGCTACGATCTTGGGCTGAAGATTCACCAGCTCCCGCCGAGGTGTTGCCCGCCATAGCTACCTATAACGAGGATCACTATAACGCAGCTCTGATACCAGCTTGTTGGTGTAAAGGCCTAATAAACTCAAGCTATTAGGACTTAATCAAACTTAAAACCTCTCCTCGGGGTCACCTCCAAGGGTCCCTGGGTGCTTGGTACAAGACCAGCCCCTATCCTCGGGTCCGAGTTTGTAGAGAGAGGGATCAAGAAGGACTTAGTCAAAACAGCAAGAGTACCTTGAACGTCGCGCAGCGTGCCATGCAGACCGTCGATCGGATTAAGCTGAGAATTCGCTATATCGAAGCTCGCTCCAAGAGCTTTAAAATGAGCCAAGTTGCCTCGCGAAAAGTTCTGCCATTACTAAATTATGGCTCGGACGGTGTTTGCCTAGCATTAGAGTGCTAGCGTACTAGCGTTGACTCGGGTAGCATTCCGCCGTCGAATAGCGCAGAAACGAAATTCCAGCGAGGAAGGAATTCGCTTGAATCAATTTGACTATATTCAGGTACAAACAGAGAAGGATTAAATAGTTTTAGCTAGCAAGGACCTTGGGAATCAACCTGGGAACAACCAGGGATGATCCCAAATAATTCCAAGCAACAGAACCAACCTGGCTGGACAAAATAGCAGGTGGTAGGTTGGTAAACAACCTCTGGTTCTGTTTTTCCAACCCGGGAAAACAACAACCAGGTTCAGGTTCTAAAAACAGAACCTGTTTTGTCTTTGCCCAACCAGCCAAATGCTGGTTCCGCTGGTTTCCCCTGGCCTTGTAGCATGCAGATACAGACAAACAACATCCAACCTTCACCTAAATTGTACCCCTATAGTGCCTTCCCTGCTACACTATAGTTAACAAAACAGTACAATTCCGAGTTGGATAGAACTGAATCTGCGCAATCAACTCAACCGAACTGCAAAGCTTCCATCTTGGGTTCCTTTGCGAGCTCGTCCTTTCTGCTTGCACTGTTCATAGCGCATACAATGTTGTGCCAAAGCGCACATTGCGCGAGTACCTGCAAATGCATCAAGCGAAAAATGCGAAAGCAAACAAACACACGAACACACCATTCACACGCAAATGCATTCGCACACGCATACTCGTACAAACAGACGGCAGGATGTCGTGCAATGTGCATTTGCACCCAACAGTATAGGGTCACCTTCCCACAGCTTTTGGCTCATCAAAGCCTTCATCCTTCTCTGCGTCCGGCCGGTGCTTTCGTTGACACGAAAAAGAATTGGCCCGGAAAGCGATCGTCCCCCTCGAAGCGACCGCATCCGCGTAAGTAGCTCTTGTCGTCGTTTGGGATCCGCTATTACCGCGCCTCCACTGAAGTTTATGCCACAAATGTTGGTGTAGGGGCCTAAAAAACTCAAACCCCCTCCTCGGTGTCACCTCCAAGGGTCTTGGGTGCCTGGTACAAGACCAGCCCCTATCTCGGGTCTGAGTTTGTAGAGAGAGGGATCAAGAGGGACTTAGTCAAAACAGCAAGAGCACCTTGAACGTCGCGCAGCGTGCAGTGCAGACCGTCGATCGGATTAAGCTGAGAATTCGCTATATCGAAGCTCGCTCTAAGAGCTGTAAAAAAGCCAAGTTGCCTCGCAAAAAGTTCTGCCATTACGAAGTTATGGCTCGGACAGCGTTTGCCTAGCATTAGAGTGCTAGCATACTAGCGTTGACTCGGTAGCCATATCGCCGTCGAACCGCGTAGAAACGAAAATCTAGCTATGAAGGAATTCGCAGAATCAATTGACTATATCCAGGTACAAACAGAGAAGGAAAAAATAGTTCTAGCTAGCAAGGACCTTGGAAATCAACCTGGGAACAACCAAGGATGATCCCAAATAATTCCAAGCAACAGAACCACCCTGGCTGGACAAAATGGCAGGTGGTGGATTGGTAAAAAACCTCTGGTTCTAGGTTCCAACCTGGAAAAAAAAACCCCAGGTTCAGGTTCCAACCTAGAACCTGTTTTGTCTCTGCCCAACCAGCCAAATGCTGGTTGGTTTTGTGGTTTCCCCTGGCCTTGTAGCATGCAGATACAGGCAAACAACATCCAACCTTCACCTAAATTGTACCCCTATAGTGCTTGCCCTGCTACACTATAGTCAACCAAACAAAACAGTACAATTTTCGTTGGATAGAACTGAATCTGCCACAATCAATCAAACCAAACTGCGAAGCTTCCATCCTGGGTTCCTTGCGAGCTTGTCCTTTCTGCTTGCACTGTTCATAGCGCGTACAATGTTGTGCCGAAGCGCACATTGCGCGAGTACCTGCAAATGCTTCAAGCGGAAGAAAATGCGAAAGCAAACAGACACACGAACACACCATTCACACTCAAATGGATTCGCACACGCATACTCGTACAAACAGACGGCAGGATGTCGTGCAAAGTGAACTTACACCCAACACACTCCCCCTCAGCCTGCCGGCTGCATTTCCATCACTCCATGATAGTTCATGCTCATTCCACTCATGCGCATACAACGCCAATGAGGCTCATCCGCAAGCCTCTTGGTGAGAAAGTCTGCTGGCTGCACCGACCTCTCTTCACCTCCTTACGCAGCCAGTGCCACTTGATACGCATATGCTTGTTCAGCCCATGAAGCACAGCGTTCTTGGCCATCCCAAGAGCCCCCTTGCTGTCACAAAACAGCGGTGTAGCAACCTTCTGCTCCTGGCCAATCTCCTCTAACAGCCTCTTCAGCCAAATCACCTCCTTCACCCCATGGAACATCGCCATGTACTCTGATTCCACAGAAGATAGTGCCTTTTTGTCTGCTTCTTGGACCTCCAACTAACAGGTCCTCCCCCAACTACGCAGATGTATCCTCCCACAGATGAGGAGTCCTCCTTCTCAGAAGCCCAAGTAGCATCGGTAAAGCAAGTGAGAAAGAGCTTGCCTTCTCCAAGCCGCTCCCCCTTCTCTTTCAGCACCTCAACCCCCTTCTGCTTCACCTGTGCAGATGCAGAGTATTGAACTCCAATGCTTGGGTGAGAGTTCAGGTACTTTACCACACGCTCAGCTGCATCCACCTGCTCCTCTGATGGATTCTGTACCACCCTAGCCAGCTGCCCAACTGAGAAAGAGATGTCGGCCTCTCGTGAACAGCCGCATACAAGAGGCTGCCCACCAAGGACTGAAATTGCTGCTGCTCCTCGGCTTCAACCCCTTCATCCTCTGCAACCTTCACAAGCTTGAACTCTGCTGGCAGGGGAGTTGCAACCTTGCGCTCTTTTTCAATCCCGTACTTCTCTTCTCCCCAGCTCCTTGATAAACCTCTCCTGGTGCAGCTTCAACCACATGTGATCCAGATCCCTCTCCACGTGCATCCCAAGGTAGTACTTTACCTCCCCAAGGTTCTTGCATTTGAAGTTTTCCATCAGCTGCTGCTGCACTTTCTGGATCTCCTTCATGCTGCTGCTGAAGAGAAGAATGTCGTCCACATAGCACTAGCTTCTCCCCCTCCCCCTTGAAAAAGAGGCTCTCATCACAGCTGCTGGTCCTAAATCCCATCTCCTCTAAAACAGCTGCCAACTTCTGGTACCAGCAGCGTGGCGCCTGCTTCAAGCCGTAGATGGACTTTTTCAGCTTGCACACCCTGCCCGTACCATCCTCATACCCAGGCGGCTGCGTCATGAATATCTCCACCTCTAAAATCCCGTTGAGGAATGCCGTTGATATATCCATCTGAATGATGAATTTCCCACTAACGGCTGCATCTGCCAACAAGACACGGAGGGTAGGGGGTTTGACAGTGGGAGCAAAGATCTCATTGAAGTCCTGCTTCTCCTTCTGCATAAACTGTTGGGTGCAAATGCACATTGCACGACATCCTGCCGTCTGTTTGTACGAGTATGCGTGTGCGAATGCATTTGCGTGTGAATGGTGTGTTCGTGTGTTTGTTTGCTTTCGCATTTTTCGCTTGATGCATTTGCAGGTACTCGCGCAATGTGCGCTTCGGCACAACATTGTATGCGCTATGAACAGTGCAAGCAGGAAGGACGAGCTCGCAAAGGAACCCAAGATGGAAGCTTTGCAGTTCGATTGAGTTGATTGCGCAGATTCAGTTCTATCCAACTCGGAATTGTACTGTTTTGTTTGGTTAACTATAGTGTAGCAGGGAAGGCACTATAGGGGTACAATTTAGGTGAAGGTTGGATGTTGTTTGTCTGTATCTGCATGCTACAAGGCCAGGGGAAACCAGCGGAACCAGCATTTGGCTGGTTGGGCAAAGACAAACATGTTCTGTTTTTAGAACCTGAACCTGGTTGTTGTTTTCCCAGGTTGGAAAAAAAGAACCAGAGGTTGTTTACCAACCTACCACCTGCTATTTTGTCCAGCCAGGTTGGTTCTGTTGCTTGAAATTATTTGGGATCATCCCTGGTTGTTCCCAGGTTGATTCCCAAGGTCCTTGCTAGCTAGAACTATTTAATCCTTCTCTGTTTGTACCTGAATATAGTCAATTGATTCAAGCGAATTCCTTCATCGCTGGAATTTCGTTTCTGCGCTATTCGACGGCGGAATGCTACCCGAGTCAACGCTAGTATGCTAGCACTCCAACGCTAGGCAAACGCTGTCCGAGCCATAACTTAGTAATGGCAGAACTTTTTGCGAGGCAACTTGGCTCATTTTAAAGCTCTTGGAGCGAGCTTCGATATAGCGAATTCTCAGCTTAATCCGATC